>CAUYPK010102180.1:0-61919 GCA_963574355.1 Loris lydekkerianus | reverse complement strand
AAACAAAACCCATATATTAAACTTAGTAAATGTGGAATATAAATGTCTTAACACAATAACTAAGAAAATGCCAGGAAGGCTATGTTAACCAGTGTGATGAAAATATGTCAAATGGTCTATAAAACCAGTGTATGGTGCCCCCATGATCACATTCATGTACACAGCTATGATATAATAATTAATAAATAAATACATTTAAAGAACAGCTTTCAAAAAAATACCCCCACAGCCATTTGGGATAACCTACGCCTTCTTCATTTTGGTGAAAAAAGGAAGTAAGAAACATTGAAAATTGCTTCATCTTATCATTTTGTGGGTACAAATGGATAAAGGATTTTATGTTAATACCAGAAGATAGGGTTTTCCCTGGTGTTGATAGAGTTAACTATTAAAGAGATTTTGAATATTCTTGGAAGTATTTAATTACTGCCCACTTGTTTTTGTAATTTAAAATTTGTTTTATTCATATGTACTATATAGACATATTGTAAAAGTAATATGATTGTGTGTTATCGGTTTCTTTCACAGAAATACAGCAAATATTTTAACTACCATGTCCTTATAGTAATATCTGTTACAATATCCTTGGTTTCTGGTCATTTTAAATCAACCAAGAACTACAAGGTTTTTGTTTAAAACAGATAAAACGAAAATAGGTACACAGGTCAAAATAAAGCACATCTGTTTAGTGTCTGTTGACATAACAATCTTAAAAAGACAAGTCATTTTTGTCTGAAATAAGAAGCAACAGAATTTTGTATATAAAATTAGAAACACGCTTAAAATTCATTTTTATGTGTTAACATTTAATTTCAAGTGTCGGGGGGAGGGGTTGCAGTTTTTGGCCAGGGCTGGGTTTGAACCCACCACCTCCTGGCATATGGGGCCGGTGCCCTATTCCTTTGAGCCACAGGCGCCACCCACTACATGATATTTTTAAATGCATTAAATGTGCACTGATATCCATAGTAACTTCAAAATTTTTTCAAAGAATTTTTTCATCCCAGTATAAGAGCAAGATGTTTCAAACCAGTATATTTGTTCCTAATTATGGTTCATTTTCTTTATAAAGTAATCAAATTTGAACAAGGATGTAGTTCATCCTGAAGATTCTTCTCCTCTCCAATTTCTTCCTGCTGACAGAGAATAATCTCGGGCCTGTGACATCACGATCTGTGGTGGGGGAAGTGGCTCTGATATCAAACGGATGATTATAGGCTTTCAGTGTGAACGAGCAGCAGCAGAGATGTGAGCACTATCATTTCAAGCCACATCACTGAGACACTAAAGAGATGTGTGACAGGAGCTGAATCAGAGAAAGATGCTTTCATAGCATGTGTCACTTTTCCAGCATCAACTATGAAAGATAAAAGGACCATCTCACAGATTTCTTCATTAATAATAGGAAAAGAGTAGTAAATTTCATGTTAGTTAAGTCCACAACTGATGATAAAACGGGAGTGAGGAAAATGCCAGCAAGCAGACAGACAATAATAAAAGAAGAACATAAAGAACTGAGAAACAGGTGTAAAATTTCACCTTGGTTCAAACAGAAATACTGATCCTTCTCAGGAAACTGAGAAAAGTATCAGTACATTCAAAGGGAAAGACCATGTCTCTGAATGAAAAAGAGATCCCTAGACGTCGATTATAAAGTGATCCCATGACATAGATTATTTAATATGTAACACACAAACTAGTATTGTAACATGAGGGCAGGGACGGGGCTGGTTAACATCCTTCTGAGAAAACATGAATCTGTAAAAAAATTAAAAAGGTAGGGGGGGATCTCTTTAATTAGCAAAACAACTGTGTTCTATCAAAGTCTTCAACAAAAATTTGCAAAAAACAATTAAATCAGGAGTTAGGGTTCAATGAAAGAAACAGAAATGAGAGCCGCTCTTACAAACATAGACAATCTCTCCTCTTTTTAGGATCTTTGCTTACAACTATCGCTGCCGAAAGACAAGTGCAGTTTACCCTTCAATTGGTGAAAGTACCCTGATTCAAAATACCAGTTATTGGTGACTTACTCTCCTAGATGCAGAGCTTATACAAATATTAGGTGTAAAAAAACAATTAACAACTCCACGCATAATTACAAGCTACACCGAAGTCTCCTTATCTATGGTTATACAGTTGGCTTGATACAAGGGTGCATCAGAGAATTCTTAAAGGGTTTATTGTGTCTTGCATACTTGTTCATTACAGCCACTGTATTTATTATTCAACAGTTGCTTGAAGAGCCTGACACCCTCCATTTTTCGGGGTAGAAGTATTAGTGAAATAACTCAAGAATCTGTACCAACCAGAAAACATTACCACTTTTATAGATCCATTTTTGATGTCACACTGTTGTCACCATTAGAATATGTGGGCCTTGCCATTTACTGATTAGCAGTATAGCAATGTAGTACTGAATAATGTGCTCTTTGGGGAGCAAAAGCCAGAGACAGCTTCTAGTTCAGTTATCAAATAAAAATCCTTGCTATTTACAGAACTTCTTGGAATAATAATCTAGATGTGCCATTTGGTGCATTACCTAAATCTATCAGGCTAGCATGTACCAGTGCTATTCTAACATTTAACCTTCCACCACCTACCTATCTTCCCTCCATGTGTGTGCCAAGAACAGACTCCTCTACATGCAGTAATTTCTGGACAACTTGTGTAAGACTTATGGAAGACTTTTTCATGCCTAGCGACATCCATAGCACTTTGATAATACCTGTTTTATAGCAACTTACTAGCTTTCACTGAAAATCCATTTACATACTTGTCTATGAAACTCTGCATTCCTCATGGTTGAGGGTCTTAATAAAAATGAAGACCACATCTCATTTGTCTATTCCCGAGGTAAGCCCAGGACTAGTTAATCAACAGATGTGAAAATGTATCCTAATACATTCTCAAGTACAAGCCCAAACAGAAGAATAGTGATCCTAAAACAGTGGTTCTCAACCTTCCTAATGCCGCTGCCCTTTAATACAGTTCCTGTGGGTTGCGACCCATAGGTGGAGAACCGCTGTCCTAAAATGTACCTCAGTTTTACTTTACTGATAAGGGGCAAATAGGTCAAGTACAGAAAAGTCTCAATGTGGGGGCCTTTTGGAGCAGTTACACTAAAATAATAGCTGTGATGAGATCATATCTGTTAGGGATAGTATTTGACACTATGAGGGATGCAAGTATAGGATAGCAAGTTTATCCTTCATACTTTTGCTGTATTTATATATGGAAATCACATTTGCCATACCAAATTATGATTAGAACTTCATTAATAGTCTAAAAGAATCTAAATTGGTCTTGCTATTAAAAATTGATTTCAAGGGAATTTAGATAAGCATTTTGCAAATGAAACTAAAGAGATACTGCAATCAGCATCCTACTCAAAGACGAGGTTGGGGAAGTGACACATTTAAAGTCTCACAATTTATTCCATTCTATTCCCTCGCTTCCCCTCCCCCATGAAAAAGGAATCTATGCTAATTATCTAAGTCAAATCTCCTTCCTGAGTTTGAGAGTCACAGCATCATCAGATCTGTTATACATTATTTGTTAGGTCAACAACTGTGATCTCTTTCAAAGTAGAGACAAAGGCTAAATAAAGGCTATGCAGTACCTCAACCTCTAGGGTAGAAATTAAAGCAAGCAGAGAGGCTCAGCGCATGTAGCTCAAGAGGTTAAGGCTTAAGCGGCTAAGGCGCCAGCCACATACGCCAAAGCTGGCAGGTTCAAATCCAGCCCAGGCCTGCCAAACAACGACAGCTACAACCAAAAAATGGCTGGGTGTTGTGGCGGGCGCCTGTAGTCCCAGCTACAGCTACTTGGGAGGCTGAGGCAAGCGAATCGCTTAAGCCCAGAAGTTGGAGGTTGCTGTGAGCTGTGATGCCATGGCACTCTACCCAGGGAAACAGCTTGAGACTCTGTCTCAAAAATAAATAAATAAAGTAAGCAGAGAGTTGAAGTAGGCCTTCATCATCACTTTAGACCCCATCAACATGTGTGCAGGTTGCAGGCAGCTGCAGGCTAGAGATGCTCGGGATATGTGAACAAATGTGTGCAGAAGTCCTCACAGAAATCAATTTGTATTGGTGTGCACAACTCAAGATTTTCAGCTTTGACGTTCCATCATTTTTTAGCAGTGTTACATTCTTTCAAACATGATCTTAGATAAAATGTCAAGATACAAGGCATATAAAAGCAGATGTGGGGTGGCGCCTGTGGCTCAAAGGGGTAGGGCACCAGCCCCCTCTGCCGGAGGTGGAGGGTTCAAACCCTGCCCCGGCCAAAAACTGCAAAAAAAAAAAAAAAAAAAAAGCAGATGTGCCCCACTTGGGTTGAGATAGAAGGCCCAGAGCCCACAGGTCTCCTTCTCAACCCATCTCTCCTGGCCTCTCCCCTCCACACGCTTCTTGGATACCTAAGGTATATTTGTCGTAATTGTTCTGCCATCTAGAGGATTCACAAAGGCATCATTTTCCATTTTAATAAATGTTTTTGATTTCATATAGACATGGCCAAACACTCTAATCTAAAATTCCTGGTATATGTCAAACAATAGTATTTTATTTGCTAAGAGGGCAAAGGTTGCAAGACAGGGCTGCTTAGACACGCAGAATGCTACTCAATTATTCTGTTGCCTAAACAATGATCAGGCAGACGAGACCTAGGATTCAAATAAATTACAAGTTGATAAAAGAGGACTAAACATCTATAATTTGGATTGGAATATGCCAGAAGTAACTAAAATTAACAAAATCTCAGAAAATTATATCATTTGCAATCAAGAAGGCATAGAAGTGAAACAGTGAGAATGCATCATAATACACTCAGAATTCAGCATGAAAAATCAACAGAATTTAATTGTTGGAAATACCAACAGGCCCCCTCTAAGATATTTTTCTACCTAATAACATTGTGCAAAACATCTGAGTTATCTTTAGTTGTTTCCAGGTTTGTAGACTCTGAAATTTACTTGACTTTTTTGAGAGTGAGATAGGGTTCAAGTAAGTATTTAAAATTGAGCCTCCATACATAACTTAATATTCTATTTAGCAGGATATAGTGGATAAAATCAACTTTAAAAAAGAGAAAGTATCGGGCAGCACCTGTGGCTCAACAGAGTAGAAGGCTGGCCCATATGCCAGAGGTGGCGGGTTTAAACTCAGCCCCCACCAAAAACTGCAAAAAAAAAAAAAAAAAAGAGGAAGTATAATCTTCCATCTAAAACAGCCCTGTTTTTAAAACAGTAGAACCTGTGAAGTTGACCACCTAAGGCACTATAATAAATTGTTCAACCTACAGAGGTGTTCAACATAAGAAACACCTTATGTCTTCCACATAATGTAAATATCAAGTCAGAATTGTTTAGCTGGCCCAGGCCAGGTTCAAACCTTCCAGCCTCGGTGTATGTGGCCGGCATCGTAACCACTGTGCTGTGGGCACCGATCCAAGGCTGGACTTCTTACATGAGCCAGGGGAGCTTGTCTTCAACACAGCAATTGAGAATGAGCTCTAATATGTAGCACATACACCTTAAGACATACTGTTTCCCATATATTGGTACCACAGAAGGATCATCTGATTATCATTTCAACAAATACCTAAGTGGAAACACATTCAAACGAACCCTCCCCTTCTCATCACTGCACCCTACTCTCCTTCACCTTTATTCACAAGTCCCTAAAATACCGCCCATCACAACAAATTCCAATTTTAAACATTCACATTCTCCCTTGTCATGAGGCTGTGACAACGTACTTAGATCCAGGCTGTTATGTCCCAGCCCTGTGACCATGCTGAGCACTTTCTCCTTCAAGGATAAAGCTGAAAGAAAGGATGGTTCATGCATATTATCCTTTTCATTACAGACCTAGATCTATGTCTGTGAAATCTTGAACCTTGAAATTCTTTGACTTTTCTATAAGTGGAGAATCAAAGATTCTTTGTTATACTCTAGTTAGTTTCCAATAATATGATTTTGGGCCAAGTTTAATCCTCTCTGTTAAGAAGGAGCAGGTTTAAATTAGAAAAGACTATTTCAAAATCCTCTATTCCTTGAAAACTACCAAAAAACTCAGAAATCTGAGTCCAGAAAAATTTAGAGATCCAAGCAGATGAAGGAAGAAAATCTTTCCCTCCGCAAAACCAACACAGATGGGCCACTATTAACAAAGGGGCACTTATGTATCATTAACATTTCCCGGGCACCCTCTGAACCTGCTGTGGCACCAGACTGTGGCAGATCTGCTCTAGACACGGGCAGTCTCCCGAGGGAGGAAACCAAGGAAAGTAAGCACATTTCAAAAGTGGAAATAAAAACAGCAAAGAAATATTGTAAAAATTGGTCCCTAAACAGACTGAGAAAACCGGAAATCAACCTTAGTTTTTCCCTTTCCCATGAGGCCTACATCCAGGAAACATTAGAAGGATATAAATCACAAACATAGAAACCAGAGCATAATATTCCTTTTTACCCCAAAACCTCAAGTCTACCAATAGCTAACATAAAAAATGGCTAGAGGAAAGAGAAGTTTGTGCCAGGCAAGAATAAGGAGCATGGGGTGGCAGAACAAGACAAACCGAAAAACAGACAACAGACAGGACCTGCTGGCATGTGTGAAACATCCAGTTTCTTTTTCATCCTGTACCGACCTATTTAGGAAGGTCTGCATACTTCAGAATATCCCAAATTTTCACTCAGAAAAAAAAATTTTTTTTTTTAAACAAATAACCCTCTACGTCCTCTCGTGTACCAATCTGACCACAGTTTACCCCGAAAGACACAAGCACAAGGCAGTCAGTTCATAAACTCTCCAGAGAGAAAACTGGAATTCAAATAGTCTCTGCTTCTATGATTTATGTGATTTAAAGACTGCACCGTCGATCAATCTAGAGAAAATACTCTGATCTGAGTAACTCTTCTCCAATAAATATCTATACAGCCTTTGGGTTAAACCCCAACCCGTATGAACTTCAGTTTTCCCATTTGAAAAATGAACAATTTGGAGCAAATGATATTTAAGATTAGTTTCAGGATGCACATTCTATGATGTCCCTGAAGAATGAGGGGAAAAAAAATCAACTCACTTTTTCACTATTATTTTAAAGGGAAAAAAGGGATAAGGTTAAGAAGGGGAGAAGATTTTTTTTTTCTTTATTGTTGGGGATTCATTGAGGGTACAAGAAACCAGGTTACACTGATTGCATTTGTTAGGTAAAGTCCCTTTTACAATCATGTCTTGCCCCCAAAAGGTGTGGTACACACCAAGACCCCACCCCCTCCCTCCTTCCCTCTCTCTGCTCTTTCTTTCCCTACCCCAGAAGGGAGAAGATTTAAGATACCCTATTTGAATCACTCCTATTTTTTTTAATGATTCCATAGTAAACTAGGGTGGCCCATAGCAACCGGCACAGCAGAGACAAAGTATAAGGAAATCAAACATGGACATGAAGATAGTATTACTTTAAAGTTATGTTAGCAGCAGCAAATTCTTATTTAGAAATTAAACTGTATAGATAACAGATGATGTGTACTCCCACACAGATTAGATTTAATAATATCTTTTGTTATCAGCACACCTTTCAAAAATCATTGCATAAGGAATATCTTAACAAGGCTTCACTGAGACAGCCTGCTCTGAAATAATGTCATTTTACCTGCAGCTTTACTTATTATGCAAGGCTGTTCTAGTACAGTCCTACATGTGCGAACACTCCAAATGTACTGCCTCCCAGGCAACACTCCCTCTGATTTCTCCAGCTGGGAGCTGATGGCCACATGTAATATGAGCACAAACTGGGGATATCAGAAATACATGTATGGGTTTCGGGGGAGAGGTGCTGAGAGCAGGCAAGGCATAAATGAGTATATAAATTAAAGCTGTGAGCATTACAATAGGTAGTCAGGTGCCTAAATAGGAAAAAAAGGGGAGTGAAGTGACACAAAGAAAAGATAGGCAAGGTCTAAAGACAAACTTGCTCCACAGCTCGACCCACTGAGCGTTATCTGTACATAGAGAGCTCAAAGTTACTTCCTGCTCTAATTAGAAGAATAGGCAAGGACCTTAACTAAATCCCAAGTCCACATATACCATATGAAATAAATCATCAAAAAGGATGTGACAATTACAAACTTGCACTACCATTCTGACTTCAAAATATAAGGGAAAATATAGCTCTCATAGTTAAATCTAGCATACCCTAAACATGGTATCACTAGAGTCTCTAATCAAACTTGAAAAAGATCAGCCTAAGATTCAGAAACACTTTGTAAAATGGAAATCATCAAGTTGAAAAACATCCCAGTTTATGTATGAATATGCAATCACAACTTTTCCAAGACTCTTTCACATCTTGGCACCAATGCGTCTTAATTTTCTCTCAGAATTGTGGGGAGAAAATAATCTGAATAAGAAACTCAAAAAGTAATGTGAAAAATATTAATAGTGATGCCTTATCAATTTTCCTAAAAAAATGTGAAGCAAATGAATTTCATTTCACTTTTGTCATACACAACTTATAACAAAAATTATCTTTTTGACTTGAGTTAGTAATTATCAGGAGTCAAGAAAAACTCAAATCTACATTAGAGCTCCTGTATATACCTCCAGCCAAAACACAGCTTCCTAACCAATCTCTTCTCTCAAGCTGGACACCAAGTACAAACAGTACAGCTTCTTTTTGTAGAAACAAAAGAATGTATATCTTAGATAGTGATAATATGATATATGTAGTTTTTTCTTAGTTTCTTTTTTTGTTTTTTTTTGTTTTGTTTTTTTCGAGACAGAGTCATCCTGGGTAGAGTGCCATGGCGTCATAGCTCACAGCAACCTCAACTCTTGGGCTCAACTGATGCTCTTGCCTAAGCCTCCCCCAAGTAGCTGGGACTACAGGCGCCCGCCACAATGCCCAGCTATTTTTGTGGTTGCAATTGCCATTGTTGTTTAGCAGGCCTGGGGTGGGCTCGAACTCTCCAGCTTCGGTGTATGTGGTTGACGCCCTACTCAAGGCACCAAGCCTTTTCTTAGTTTCTGATAAACTATTAACAATATATATTTTAATGACTACCAAATGTGAAAAATAACCACCTTTGAAGACAGCTGGACTAGTTTGAATTGTGATTCTGCTACATATTAAATATATAGATTCTGTACAAATTGTTTAATTTTACTTCTAAGGCTTAGTTTCAACATGTCTAAAACAGACATGATGAAATCTATACTATTAGGTTAAACTTAGGACTTAATGAAATAGAAAAAGAGCCTAAGTAACACATAATTATGCAGAGCCTACACTTGGTATGGGTATTCAGGATATGGCAGCAATGATGGTTCCCATCAGTTTGTGAGCTTAAGGTCACTTGCTGTCACAGGGTCACCAGTGTCCACAAGGCTCCATTGATACACACACACCTTGCCTATTTATTCTAAGCCTAACCCTTCTGAGAACACTGGATGTATTCACTTAACACACTTGCATAAAACATTACAGAACTATTATAAAAGGAAAATCCAGAACAGAATTATAGGGTTGAAAAAACTCCTGGATAAATCACCTTGCCTAACTCTATGCAGCAGGAAGGTCGCTTGTCGGACCTATGTCAGTTAAATGAGATCAAATCCATTTAGAAAGATTTTCAGTCAAGATAGTTCCCCAACCCTCCCTTAGATGTCCAGTTAACTCCCATGCTCAAAATGCACACAAATAGCTAATCCAAATCCTCTGGGTGGATTGCCTGAACTCAGAGGTTAGAGACCATCCTGAGCCGGAGTGAGCCAGACTAAGACCCCATTTCTACCAAAAAAAAAGAGACAGGCATTGTGACAGGTGCCTATAGTCCCAGCTACTTGGGAGGCTAAGGGCAAGAAAATCACTAAAGGAAGAAAAGAAAAAAAAAGGAAAAAAAAAAAAACTTCAAAGACAGTTGAAAGCAAAATTTAAAAAATAATAATAATAATTACCTTGATTTTCACTTTGCCATTTAAATATACATCCCTGAATAACAAACAGTGTTTTTTCCTGTGCTTAAACTTTGTAAATAAAATCATACTGACACGTTCTGTGGTGAACAGTGTTTCTTTTGCTCCACGCCATGTCTAAGAGATTCATGTTCTTATTTGTGTATTCGTTCCACATTTGAGTGGACATCTGAGTTGTTTCCATTTGAGGCTCTTCTCAATAATGCAGCTATGAACATTCATGCAGACATGCTACGATTTCTCTAGAAAAGTATCCTCCAGGAGTGGAAGTGCTGGATCTTCAACTTTTTTAAAAAACAACAAATTAACTTATAAAGTGAATATACCAACATATACAAACACTGACGGTGTATGAGTCAGAAATTCACCTTTTAATTGCCAGCTGTCAAAAATACACCATTACAATGTAAATTCGACTTGTAGAATACAAGTTAAGTTAGGTGTACTCTTAGCAAAGAGTCTATCTTCAAAACAGCATTTGAGAATTGGACCAGAGAAATATGAACAACCCAGCTAATTTTAGAAGAGAAACTAATGTACAGTTGGCCCTCCATATCAGTAGATTGACCCTACCTTGGAATACAACAATAAAAATAGTACAAATAAAAATAATACGGTATAACAACTATTCACATAGCATTTATAATGTATTAATATTAGATATTATAAGTAAGCTAGAAAGTATACATGGGAAAATGTGCATAGGTTATATGCAAATACCAAGCCATTTTATGTCAGAGACTTGACTGTCCCCCGATTTTGGTATCTACCGGGTCCTAGAACCAATCCCACATGGATACCAAGAGACATCTCAGTTAATGGCAATTCCCTTCTTCTGGCTATTCAGACCAAAAACCTGGCATCATCCTTATAAATCTTTGTATCTCATATCCCACATTCATGAGTCCTCTCCCGTCTTCCTTCAACACAGAGCCAGAACCTGACCATGCTTCACCACCTCCACTGCTCACCCTGGCCCCAGCCACCATCACTGCTCACCCTGGTATAGCAGCCTCCTAACTGGTTTACGTGCTTCCCACCTTCAGTTCACCCCAACAGAGTGGGGTGACCCTGTTAACACATGAGTTAGCTATACCTCACTCTTCTCCTCTCACTCAGTGTTTTCTCATCTCACTCGGAGCAACAGCCAACATCTTTACAATGGTCTACAAGTCTCCTTGTGACCTGCCCACAGAATGCCTTTCTAGCCTCTTTGCCCACTTGTCCACTTTGCTTCTGCCACACTCCTCTTCCTTGCTATTCCCTATTCTTTTATCTTAAAGCCTTTGAGTTTGCTGTTCCCTTTACCTGGAACACTTTCCCCACAGATATCATCAATGCCTTTTCCCTCACCTTCCCCAGGTCTTTAGCCCAATGTCATCTCAGTAAGATCTTCTCTGGCCACTTTTTTTTTTTTTTTCCTGGCTACTCATTCCAAAATTTTAACAGCCCTTCCCTGCTTTGTTTCTCTCCTAAGCAATGATCACCATTTAACATTTTATCAACTTCATGAGGCAGAGGTTTATATTTGTTCTGTTCCTACTGTATACCCAGCCTCTAAAACACTATCAGAAGATAGTGAGCACTTAAATATCTGTTGAATGAACCACAACTAGATGGCATTTGATCAACTGGTTGCAATGAAAAAGTCTAACAGTACTACAGTGTTGGCAGGGATGGGACGCTAGGAACTCTATCCAGCTCATCTCTACTTTGGAAGGCAATTTGGCAATATCTAAAAAAGTTTATGACATCCACACCTAAAGAAACAGTAATATTTTTTCTGGTTTGTGTATTAATTTATATAAACAAGGACAGTATACTAAAAATCAGAGTTATTTCAAGAGTTGTGATCAGCTTATCCAAAGGATACTCTGGATATTTTATGATCAAAGAATGAACTCAACACATATAAAGAAAGGATGGCAGCTTTTTCCAGGCTTATGCTATGGTGAAAAGAAGTCCATACATCAGCAGAGAAGCATAAGCACATATCAAAAAACATGACAATTGCAATCTCCCAAAATAAACTAATCACAGATCCTTGTGCAGTTCATAAGCAGGATGACTGGGTGTTCATAAGCATGTGTGAGATGCGCCTCCCCTCAAACCTTGTTACAATGTCCACATGTTACCCGTCTAATGTAAAAAAGGGAAAAAAACAAACAATCGCAGATAAAGAAGCCACTCGAGAAAAAATCATTAAGCAAAGACAGACTACAAGAAAATATACATGCGAGACCTAAACCACGCCAGGGTTTAAATTAAAAATAAAATTCTAAAATAACCATGCCTGCTGGGTTAAACTAGAATTTTTAACGGCTTCGAACACACACCATCTCTTATTGCTAGATACTGTCCTAATAATTGACCATATAATTGACTGAATTAAAGCCGGAAGTAGTCCAAGGGTTAACTTCACTGCATTACTTTGATTTTCACCTCCTAGATTTTTTGGCAGAACAACTGATAAGAATTAAAACTAACCAGCCCATAGTTCTGCCTTCATTCCCTTTCCCCCATGAATAAAAGTGCTTATAAACCGATAATTGGCCAAAACATAGGCAACAAAAGGGAAGTACTCATTTGACTGGCAAAATTATTTGGGGTTATCAGTCTTTAAACAACGAGCTGAATGCCATCTGCAAACCTCTGTCTAAAGGGGTTATGCTCTATGCTTCATGTATTATAGCGACACCACCCTGAATCTTATGCTTCTGACTCACAACTTAAGATGCTCTCTCTCCACTTCTTTCCTACTCAGAAAAGTTTACTGTAATAAGTTGAAAAAAGATGCTTCACTTTGTGATTCTTAGTCTGGGGTAAGTATTCAAAAATACAAGCAGTTGAAAAAGAAGAAAATTAGAATTAAACAGCAACATAAAAGTTGTGGGGAAAAGAGAATTCAAAACAGTCTGAAAACATTATTTTTGTTTTATGTCTCTGTTCTTCTCATCTCCATCCTTTAAATCTTTTTAACTTGGCACTAGGATCTTTCATTGAAGCAACTGTAGATTCACATACAGTTGTCAGGAATAATACAGAAAGATCTCTTGTATACTTTGCCCAGGCTCCTCTAATAACATTTTGCACAACTAGTTTACGTGCTTAACCTTAGTAATCTTTATGGTAAAATAAAATCTTAACCTTAGTAATCTTTATGGTAAAATAAACAAGAAGAAATAATAGGCAGGTATCACAACCCAGGACAATGACATACTGACATTGATACAATCCACCAAACTGACCTAGATTCATTCAGATTTGTTTGTGTGCACATGCATGTTTATTAAGTTCTACACGATTTTATCACTCATGTAGGTTCATGTATCCACCACCAGTCAAAATACCAGACAGTTTTAGCACCCTAGAATACTTTATGTTTCACTTTTATAAGCACACTCCCCCTTCCACCATCTCATCCCTAATCCCTGGCACCCACTAATCTATCCTCCACTTATCCTTTAAATTGTCACACTATCTCCTACTAGAGAGTGGCCATGGGTACATCCAGCCCTCCATTGCTTCCTCTCATTGCTCTTCACCTTCACATCACATAAGGTGGAGGCAACCTTAGGTAACAGCTGGTCACAGAAGGAATGGGTTTTCACCTTCCTGACACAGAAGACTGTCCAAAACCAAAACAACAAAGTTTTGATGTTTAGGTGCATACAGCTCTAATATGTGCCTATCTACTAATACACATATTCCTGGCTATTTAAAAAGAAGGAAAAAGAGAACACATATAGGAGAAAATTTATAATGCTTCCCATAGACATAAGTCTATGGGAAGTTTGATTTCCTTCAAAATCAAAAATATTTGTTTCTCAGACAACCAAATTTAGAGCAGCATGGTCAGGATTTTCCACTTACATAAAGCCTTTTCTCTATCCCAGGGACTACAGTCTTTCCACATCAGTACACAGAAACCTTGACTACCACTTAAACATCTTGATTTTCCCTTGCAAACCACTGGAAACACTGTCCTTCACTTGAATTTAAAATCTAAAAAACAAAGAAGTGGGGCGCGGTGGCTCACACCTGTAATCCTAGCACTCTGAGAGACCACGGCAGGTGGACTGCTTAAGCTCAGGAGTTCTAGACCAGCCTGAGCAAGAGCAAGACCCCATCTCTATTAAAAATAGAAAAGCTAATGTAGCATGGTGGCAGGAGCCTGTAGTCCCAGCCACTTGGGAGGCTGAGACAAGGGGATCACTTGAGCCCAAGAATTTGAAGTTGCTGTGAGCTGTGAGGCCACAGCACTCTGCACAGTGCAACACAGACTGTCCCAAATAAAGGATAAATTGCTAGTAATAAAAACGCAATGTAAAAAGTAACGTAAGTAAAATGCATATGCAACCTTCAAAGCACAAAGTGTGCGTGCAGTTGGAATCATACCTGCTGAGCTGAGGAGGACGCTGAAATCTGTTCCCCTCTGTGATCCTCCGCTTTCATTACTGTCCTCTTTTTCAATATCTTGGTATCGATCCCAATTAGAGACAATCTTTCTTTTAGAATAATGTCCTTGCTCATCACTCTCTTCTCCACAGGTCTCTGCATCACTGTTATCCTCAACCTGCAATCATTAGTGACAAATCAATACGCAGATAGTGGAAATATTAACCTTAGTAATCTTTATAGTAAAATAAAACAACAAAAAATAATACACAGGTATCACAATAAAGAGCAAATTTATAGACTAAGCCATCTGAGGATATTAAATAATGTTTTAAGAGATCCCCATTACCTGTCAGGGTAAACTTTTTAGTGATCATTGAAAAGGAAATCTGACAAGTTGCCTAAACTTTGTGTGATAGATATCTCTAAAATCTATCCCTGCATATCCTATTTCTTTTTTTGTTTGTTTGGTTTTTTTTGGTTTTTTGTTTTTTGTTTTTGAGACAGAGTCTCACTTTATCGCCCTCGGTAGAGTGCTGTAGTGTCACAGCTCACAGCAACCTCCAACTCCTGGGCTTAGGTGATTCTCTTGCCTCAGCCTCCCAAGTAGCTGGGTCTACAGGAACCCACCACAACACCCAGCTATTTTTGTGTTGCAGTTTGGCCAGGGCTAGGTTCAAACCCACCACCTTCTGTATATGGGGCTGGCGCCCTACCCACTGAGCCACAGGCGCTGCCCTGCGTATCCTATTTCAACAGTTGTTTCATCTAGTTGAAATGATCAAGGTTGGAAATCAACTCTCCCTTCTAATTTATAGATTTTACAAATACCCTCCATAAGCTTCCTACGGGAACCCTGCCCAGGTGCAGTCTAGAGAACAGTCTCCAGTGTGGGGCACTAAGAGGTTTAGGAGAGTGTGCAGAAAGATACACAATGTGGAAAATTCTAGAAGATAAAAGGCCCAGTTTTTTTTCAACAAGGAAAAAAACGTGGTGGGAGGTGAGAAACATATACAACAAAAGAGTTTACTGTACATAAGACCAGTTGTATTAATAATCTAGAGCACTCATTTGGACACTGATTTCAATAACCTTACCAGGAGAAATAGAAATAATCACAATGAGACAAGTGGGGAAAAGTGAACAATGACTGAATATTTGACTATAGTAAGGAAATATCATTAATTTTATTTGTTTGGTACTGTGACTTTTTAAATGCTCTTATATTTTAAAAATAAATATTTAACTATTTATGGATGAAAAGCTAGAACATGTGGGATTTGCTTCAAAATAGTGATGGCGAGAGATGGTAGATAGAAAAGAAACCAACTGTGCATAACTGGGAAGTGCTAAAGCCAGATGATAACAGGTACACAGAATTCATTATATTATTACCACAGGTACCTTACTTTTGCACGTATTTAAATTTTTTCAAAATAAAATATTAATTCTTTTAAAAGAGAGATGCATGTAGAATCTAAAGAAAGAAGTATCCCAAAGATTATAAAAACTTTATAAGAAAAAAATTAGTAAAATATATTAAAACAACCCAATTGTACAGGATGCTTTAGAATGGACTCTTTTTAAAAATATGCTGTTATTAACACAGAACCAGGACATGTGCATTGAAGAAAATTAGGAGGAAAAGACAAGCAAAACCTAAAATAAATTTTAAAAACCCATTCTCATAACCCAGAGAGTACCACTGATACTTTAGCACACATATCTTCACATCTTTTTCTATGTATATACTTACATTTCCATTTTTTCTTTGTTTTTTTTTGGTAACCAGATCTTTTAACATCAATATCTCTACTTCTCTATTTCAACAAATTTCATGTAACACCCTAACTATTTCCAAATTTTCCTAATCCTCAAAATGTCCTATACAACTGGTTTTTTCAGACCAGTATCCAATTCAGGACCATGCATTATATCTGATTATTTGTCCCCTAAGTCTCTTTGAATTTAGTATAATCATTATACTTATGACACTGACTTGTTGACAATGTCAAGCCAGGCAGAATGCATAAGAACCCTATCTGCTGTCTGGCTGCTTCCTTGTGGTATCATTTATAGATTTTTTTTATCTCCAACGTTACCTACAAACTAATCTAAAAAAAAATCTAAATGCTCAATGATGTCAAGTTAAGTATCTTTGAGCTAAAATACATCATCATAGGTGGTGCTCTGACCTTATGTCACATCACATGACAGATAAGTAGCTGAGCAACTGTAAGTGCTATAATGCTAAAATAAGCCAAAAGGTTTGGGTGATGAAGTCTGATCCACTCACTGGACATACAGTAAGTGTATCCCCTGTTCGTCCAGAAATTGTCTGTGTGGCATTATTTTGGTCCACTGGAAATTTCTATTAATAGTTCCCCAACCGTTTACCTAACAAATTTAACACTAGTCAATAACCTTTACCTGAAAAAAATTTCATACACTTGCATGAAATGATAGACTGGCCTTTCAAGACCATTTTCAGCCCTCAAGTATCATGATAAGCCTTCTTATCAAAACAAAAAGATGGCAACAGCAATCTCTATCACAACCTAGGGACAGAAAAGACTGCCTGAAACCCACAGGGGTCTTGCCAGTCCTGCAAGTTTCTCAGAACCAAAAGATACTAGCAGATTAAAGAATGCAATAGAATGACATCTGCTATATAAATAATAGAAGCCAGGGAACACTCTGAAGAATATAGCCTTGTCACTGATGAGAATTTGGAGAACTAGGGCTGAAAATAGCACCAGGTTTTAGTCTGGGAAAATCCAATATTCTTTTGTTGGCCTGCTGGGTAAAGAGAGTTCAGAGAGGCTTCTCCAGCTAGTAAATAACACATGGAAAAATGGAAACCTGGGCAAAATAATTATCTTAATCTGAAAAAGGATTATGGTCTGAAACATCTGAGGAACAATTAATGCAATGAACCAAGCACTGAAATGGAAAGCAGGAGACCTAGTGAGAATTAATGGCCCCACCATTGCCATCACTGAATATTTACCAAGTGTCTGTAAAAGGCTGGGCCTCATGTAGATGGATGACTCATTAATCCCCACATTACAACAACCACTGAACTAGGATCTTATTACCCCTACCCACGTGTAGAGAAGAGTTGTCATTAGCCTCCACCCACAAAAGAGCAGTAAGAAGTATTAAAAAAAAACAAAGGTTTAGAAGACATTTGATGTAACTTAGAGAAAGATTATCTTAAAAAGTCTACAGATTTCATATTTAGTTCATTATGCAAAATTATGCAAACCTTCAATACAGTAATATTAATAAGAAAACACTAAAGAAAGCAATGTGAAAACTAAAAATAAAAGCTTCATTTTAATATTAACATCACTACAAAATTAGTCTTTTAATGTTAACATCACTACAAAATTTTTTTTACTTTTTTTTTATAATATTTCATACCTAGACATTGGTCATTGTTTGCAGTGTTCATAAAGTAACAGGAATCCAATTAGGCTAACAAGTTAAAGACCTATGATGTAATCAAGTTACTGCTGATCTATTATCCAATGGCATACACACACAAAAAAAAATCTATTTAAAACTAATGAGATGCCCAACTGGAAAGAGTAGCTTCAAGTTTTACAGTTCTTCCAAAAGGCAAGGGTCAATATGACTTCATCTACCCTGCAAAATGGACATGAGGAAAAACCATTCCATGGACGACTACCCAAAGTTGACAACAATCGGGAACTCTGCAAAAAGGAAAGCTAGGGCAAGAAATATGGAACTGCACATCTATGGTGCATATTTTTATCTATAATAAAATAAAATAAATAAAACAAAAAGAAATACGGAACTGAGCATCTATCACATTCATTTGCATATGTGATCAGTTCTGTGAAACTAAGTCAAACTCTCAGTTTTCTTCTCACAGTAAAAATATAACGTGTTTTTACCCATGTTCCAGGTAATAAAAGGATACTCTAAAACTCTACTGAAGAAAGCCCTGCATCACCATGAGGAACTACAGCCTGCATTCAAATAACTAGTAAATGAGATTCAAACCCATTAAATCTTAAAATGTCACTATAATCCATAATTACAACCTCTTTCCTTATCAAACTACTAGCATAGGTGGCAGAGTGCAGAATTTTTCTGTGTTACTTCTTCATAATTCACCTCAAATAATAGCAGTAAAATCATTAGATATTCAAGAAAAGAAAACAGCAAAGAGTAAAGACTAAATACTCAACTTCCCAACACAGGGACAGACAGGGGAACTCTTTCATTCTCAAAACAGAGAGCTGACAACCCTTACATACACATATACACACACACTCGCACGGCATGGTAGAAAATAATTCAGCCAAATTCTTACCACTTTCTAATAAGACTTGCTTTTTCTCTACTGTCTAATAACGTGTTCCTCACTTCCATCTGAGACCTATTGATAATCGCATTTAATCACATTTAAATCGCATTTAACATTTCTATTAATGGTCTCTTCAAGGCAATCTAGGATTCTTCTAGCATATGCCTCAAAATTCTTCCAGCCTCTACCCATTATGTAATTCCAACCCTTGTCCATATTTTAGGTAATTGTTTCAGCAGCACCCCACTTCCTGGTACCAAAATCTAAATTAGGTTCCTAGGGCTACCATAACAAAGTATCACAAAGTAGGTGGCTCAACATAATGAGAAAAAACTTTTTTCTCTCACAGTTCTAAAGTCTAGAAGTCTGAAATGCAGGTGTTGGCAAGATTGGTTGCTTCTAGAGCTGCGGTTCTCAACCTGTGGGTCGCGACCCCTTTGTAACAATGAAAATACATCACAGCATTAGGAAAGTTGAGAACCGCTGCTCTAGAGGAAGAATCTCTTCCGTGACTCTCCTGGCAGTCCTCGGCATTCCTTGGCTGTAAACACATCACTCCAATCTCCACCTGTTTTCCAATGGCATTTTCTCTCCCTCTGTCCCTGTCTGTCGTGTGTCTCCTCCTCTTTGAATAAGGACACCAGTCATATTGGCTGAAATAAGGGCTGAAAACTTCCCAAAGTTGATGAAAACCTTTAAACATCCAAAAACCTCAACAAACTCTTGAGTAATATACATGCAAATAGGTCCATGGATACATAATAATAATAATGCTGAAAGCCAAAAACCAGGAGAAAGTCTTGAAAATGTCAACAGAAAACAAGTCATTGCAAGGCAATTCAAAGACGATTAAGGGCTGACTTCTCATAAAAAACAACAGGAGGCAACAGTACAAACTACTGAAATTGCTTATAGGAAAACTCCCACCCCCAAAACTGTCAACTAAGAATCTTATATACAGCTATCTTTTAAAAATGAGGGTGAAATGAAGACATTCCTAGGTAAACAAAAACTAAGAGAATCTGTTTAATAGACCCACCTTACAAGACACACAAATGTAAGTTCTTCAGGCTGAAAATGTGATCCTAAACACCAATTCAAATCCACATTAAAAAAAAAAAGAAGAAGAAGAGCAGCAGGAAAGGTAATTATATAACAGAGAGTATAGCAGCAGATTTCTTTTCCTCTCTTTTGTTAACTGATTTTAAAAGTAATTGTGCGGTGGCACCTGTAGCTCAAGCAGCTAAGGCACATACACCAGAGCTAGTGGGTTTGAATCGGGCCCAGGCCTGCCAAATGATGACAACTACAACCAAAAACTAGCCAGACACTGTGGTGGGCGCCTGTAGTCCCAGCTACTTGGGACGCTGAGGCAAGAGAATTGCTTAAGGCCAGAAGTTAGAGGTTGCTGTGAGTGGTGACGCCACGGCACTCTACCCAGGGCAATAGCTTAAGGCTCTGTCTCAAAAAAAAAAAAAAGTAATTGTGTAAAATAATAGGTGTATAAATATATTGCTAAGTCTTCAACATATAGAAATATATGTGCCAATAACAGTACAAAGGAGGTGGGTGGGAACAAAATTGTATTACACCAAGAAATTGACTCCATATAGGAACTCAAATACATAGGACCAAATAAAGAAAACTAGATGTAGTAAACAAGAAGCCTCATAAAGCAAAACGTATAAATAAATACTTTCTTTTCTCCTCTCATATTCTTTAAAAAATAAAATTACATAAGGTAGTAATTATCCCAATATATTTTTGGTTTTGTAACATACAGATGTAATAAGGGGGAAAGAGTAATAGAGCTACTGTACCTCATTGTAATTAAGTCAGTATAAATCTGAAACAGATTTTGATAAATCAAAATGTAAATGGTAAGCTTAGTGCAACCACTAAGGAAATAATTCAAAAACAAATCATTAAAGAAATTAAAATATTACATTAAAAATATTCACTTAGTCCAGTCACAGTGGTTCATACCTGTAATCCCAGCACTTTGGGAAGGTGAGGCAGGAGAATTGCTTGAGCCCAAGAGTTTGAGATCACCCCGAACAATATAATAAGACCCTGTCTACAAAAAAATAGAATACCGGTCTTATACTCAAGTATATATGGTACTTAATACCTCACCAGCGTCTCACTCCATCCATCTCTTTCTTCAAGTCCTTATATCTTTCTCACATGTCATTTTGTTTTGGAGAGCTGGCTAAAAATGGGAGGTGCAAAATAGTAATTACCATCTTCTGGTAGCTCACACCAGGAATAGGCTATGGGATTTCTTATTGTAAAGACCCTGAGAGTCCTATGCTTCAATGATTCTAGAGTAGTTTGGGAAATTAGACTGGAGTAACTTTTATTGGCCTAATTAGTGATTTTTTTACTATGTAGTACTTTATTTTGTAGAAATTCGTTTAGGTAGTCCTTACAGAAAAGAGGAGGGAAAAGCCAACATAATCAATTTTGTTTATGTGCTTTACAAATTGAGCTCCATATAAGCATTCAGGACTTTTTAAAAGGTTTAAAAACTACCATTCTGTGAGTCTCGACTCCCAGGCAAATTCCATGAATTAGATTAACATCAACAATTTTTCTAGTAAAGGCGGCACTAAATGAACCTGTGAAGGAGACAATTTGCTTCTTGGTGTGGCTTTGATCTAAGAGAAAAGATAGCTCTTTGCTTTGTCAATCTATTTAATCACAGACACAAAAAATAAAGACGCAACTAGAAGGCATCCATTTGACTCTGTCTCAGTTGAATCTTCACCTCTCTGATGTACCAGTACAGGTCTGGTTTCCTTGGTTACTCAGATTCTAATGTCATCACCTTCTACTTTCTAAGAAAAAAAAAAATCACAGGCCATTACATGAATGTCATCCAGGTAACTTTAAGATACTCTCAAAACACCAAAGGACAAGAACTTAATTAACAAGTGCAGGATGACTGAACTAGAAGGAACTTACAAAGTCTTGGTCCAGCCTCTCCCCTCAAACCATAGTAGAACAGTATACCCTATATCTGGGTTCTGTGAATACTTTTAACCTTCAACCAAATCAACAGTATTTCTTCTTCATAAGCACAAATTTCTAATTTCTTAGCCATTATCATTGTTTAAGTTTCATAAATTCCCATGACCTTGTTTAGTGGTCATAATCAACATGGACTCAGTATACTAAGGACTTGACCAGTGCCTCCATCTCTATTACAAATTTTAAAAATAAAAATAGGCCAGGCCCATAGTCTCACGCCTGTAAATCCTAGCACTCTGAAGGCTGAAGCAGGTGGATTACTTGAGCTCAGGAGTTCCAGACCAGCCTGAGCAAGATCAAGACTCCATCTCTAAAAATAGCCAGGTGATGTGGCAGGTGCCTGTAGTCCTAGCTACTTGGGAGGCTGAGGCAAGAGGATTGCTCAAGCCCAAGAGTTGGAGGTTGCTGTGAGCTATGATGATTCTACGGCACTCTAACTAGGGCCACAGAGTGAGTTTCTTTCTCAAAAAAAAAAAAAAAAGGTAAAAATAGGGCCGCGCATGGTGGCTCATGTCTGTAATCCTTGCATTCTGGGAGGCTGAGGCAGGTGGATTACCTGAGTTCACAGGTTAGAGACCAGCCTGCACCAGAGGAAGACCTTTTCTCTAGAAAATAGCCGGGTGTTATGGCAGGCTCCTGTAGTCCCAGCTACTCGGGAATCACTTAGGCCCAAGAGTTGGAGGTTGCTGTGAGCTGTGACACCCCCGCACTCTACCAAGGGTGGCAATGTGAGACTCTGTCTCAAAAATAAAAAAAAAAAAGTAAAAATAAAAAGTCATCTCATTTCGTCCTTTAAATACCACTCTTAGTGGCACTTATCTTTACATTTGTCTGTCCTGCAGTATGGTTAGCCTTCTGACTGCAAACAATACCTACAGGCACTCAAACAAGATGTTCATTTGGTGGAAAAAGAAAAACATGTTTGAAGATTCTGGGAAAATGGTAGCAGTAGTAGCACTGTTTTTTTAAATCTTTCCAAATAGCAGCCTTCCCCATAAAAAATATACACAGAGTAACTAGAGTACCGTAGTACCAGAGGTTGAAGCAGGAGACCAGACTGGAAGAGACCCATGAAAAACTGACAGGGCTTAAATCCGGCTCCTAGAGGCCAGCAAGCTAGCATAAGAAGTCTGCACAGACGAAAAGCCTTATATAGCCACCAGGACAACTATGGCTCCAACTCAAGTACTAATTATATGGAAATGACATCAAATCGCATAATCATAGCTATTTAACTGGGCACCTGCCAGAGCCTAATCAATTTATCTTCCCCACAAATATCAAGATCAAATATCCATGGAAAACATCCACAAAACCTAGAGGACAAAGTAGCTCCACAAAGTCCCAAATGGGAGTGAACAGGAACAAATCACCAATAGTCCTAAGACCTGCAAGGTGGGTGGGTACCTGCACCTGCAAGAGGAAGCAGAAGGGGACATCTGACAGACTAGAGCATTCCAAATAAACAGGGCCCGCAGGAAAGTGCCACAGGCCGGCCGACCGGAGGACAGCAGCTAAACAGAGATGAGGCTCAGAGGAAATGTTCGGGCCAGGCTTATTGAAAGGGGAGGGTGACCCGCCTGGGCAGTGCAAAGATGGCACTGTAGGGGGTGGCACAGTTAGAGACCCCTTTGATAGGGGCCCAGAGGGGTGGGCACATTCCACAGGTTGCCTGTCAGGTTAGGGTCTTTCTGTGGGATCTCCTTGGAGGTGAGGCTAGCCAGATCCTTTATGTCTTTGTTTTAGGAGGAGACAAGGAGGAGGGGGTAGGGGAAAGAGTTTGAGTGGGGCTGTGTTAGGTACCCCAACAAATACGTTCAGACAGTCCAGTCGCTGGGGAGTACGAGGTGTTCACAGTCAAGTCAGAAGGGGCTGTGAATGTGGGCTTTGTAATCTCTCATAACTAACCAGCCAAAGCTCCTTTGCCAGACAAAACCCCACTCTAAAGAAAAACTGCTGGGAGCAGAATCCAAATTAAGCAGAACAGGAATGAAAAAGACAAAGGAAAAGGGAGGGCCAGAGTCCCGACGTGAGGTGCCAGGTTTCATACACTTGGAAACAACAGAAGAGGGCACTCTGGAGCCATGAAGTCTGCAAAGCCATCCGTAACAGCATTTCTCCCTTCTAAAAGTTGAGAAAGTTGGCTTGGCGCCTATGGCTCAAGCGGCTAAGGCACCAGGCACATACACCTGCTGCAGGCTCCAATCCGGCCTGGCCCCGCCAAACAACAATGACGGCTGCAACCAAAAAATAGCTGGGCATTGTGGCGGGTGCCTGTGGTCCCAGCTACTTGGGAGGCAGAGGCAGGAGAATTGCGTGAGCCCAGGAGTTGGAGGTTGCTGTGAGCCACAGCACTCTACCCAGGGCGACAGCTTGAGGCTCTGTCTCAAACAAACAAACAAAAAAAAAGTTGGGAAAGTTGATTTTACCCAAAGATGAGCAACAACAAAGGATCATAGTCAAATCCCATGTGAAGATGTCATTATAAGGAAAAAGATATGAGCATGTTTATAATAAATTCCACAAAGCATCCAAAATGTTTAATTACAATACAATTCCACTTTTTAACCACCTAATTAGAAATTCCACCCTCAATCTTTTTTTTTTAATTTATGGGAAGCTTTAATAAAAGAAATATACTGGAAAAATCTTTTCTTCCCTCCTTGTCCTGGCCAATTTCATCTAATAAAGTATATTTCCTTCTTGAAGACTATACATTTCTAGATTAAAAACTTCTAGACATCAGGGACTAGTTTTCTTTCAGTTTTTATATCTGGCACCTTTCATGTGAGATGACCCGTACAGGTACTGAAATATGTCAAGTGTTTAACCAAAGCAAGGGAGAATCACTAAAGCTTTGCTTTACATGACTGCTGCATTCCTCTTCTTCCTCATCACAGTCTAGACCCTGGTGGGCAATCTCAGTAGTGCTATTCTCCTGAAAAAGGTTGTTCTCTAAATCAGATACTCTGGAAGCCTCAGTTGTGACTCTTACGTTCAGGCTATGAAAGCCAGTGAAGACCAAGCCCACTTGCAGGTTGACAGACCCCCCATCAAACAGCAGGAAGTATGAATTGACCCCTTCTTTGAACCCAGGGGGTTGGTAATCATTTGGTGTCACTGCATTATAGTAGTGGAGTTTCATAGTAAGTACAACATCATTGGGAAGAGGTCCAAGATTCTGCATCAGTATATACAATTTACAGATCAGTAGAACACTGGCTTTCTTAATATCGTCACTGTTTGTCCCACTTTCAAAGCTTGTGGTGCTGCTGTCAAAATCCATGATGGCTCCTTCTTTTATGTATTTGAATTTGAACTGGTATATCTCAGTCACTTTCTCAGGTTCCTTGGGATTTGTGTAAAGTGTAAGTACTGCCATGTGTAGGTATCTCTTTTCCTAAGCATCAAAACAACGTTGAATCCATTTGATGATACGCAGTGAATTAGGATATTTTTTGTCTTCTCGGAGGATTTTTAAGCTGAGGTCATCCAAATGCCGCTCTCCGTAAGAACTCTCTGGAAACAGTCCCCTTCTAGATATGTTATACATGAGATAGATGTAGCAAAAAGTTTCTTCACCATTATCAATGACTCATGCTCGTTAGTGATTTGAGACGGAAAAACTGTTTCCTTAGATGCCTTTTGTACTGTGAATGAGTGACAGAGCTGGGCAGTGGCCATTGTAGAACTGTATCGGGATTCTTTCAACAATTCTAACCTCAGGTGGCCAAGGCTCACCTCCCCTCCACCCTCAATCTTAGAGGCTAAGAATAAGGCCAGACTCGGTGGCTCACACTTGTAATCCTAGCGCTCTGGGAGGCGGTGAGGGTAGATTGCTTGAGCGCACCAGTTCAAGACCAGCCTGAACAAGAGTGAGACCCCAACTCTAAAAATTGCCAGGAGTTGTGGTGGTCACCTGTAATCCCAGCTACTTGAGAAGCTGAGGCAAGAAAATAGCTTCAGCCCAGGAGTTTGAGGTTGCTGTGAGCTATGATGATACAGCACTCTACGGAGGGTGACAACGTGAGACTGTCTCAAAAAAAAGAAAAAAGGCTAAGAATAAAATATAACAGCTGTCAACTCTCAATCTTGCTCAGAAACATCATAAAGAAAAAAAAGTAGATGGAGAGAATCTGAGAACAGAGAAAAAATAAACTAATCCACAAAGCTAAGGTTCATGACCTTTCTTACAGGGATATTCACTTCAGCCCTTCCCCAAGTCCTTGTTATCTCTCACAGGTGTTGTTTCCAAGGAAAAAATTGGTAAAAATGAGGGGGATGAAAAGAGTAATTACCATTTGTTAGTAGAATCAAGAATCAGAGACAGCAAAACTGTTCCCTCCACACCCAACTCCTCAGATGCTCTTCAGCTTTCCTTCCAACAGTACACCCCCAGAGCTGAACAGTAACCATTATGTGGACATAAAACTGGGAAGAAATTTCTTAGTTCTTCACCAGAATGAAGTGCACAGTACTGTCATATCAACAAAATGCCACAGGCCTTGACAAACTGATGTAGTAAACGCACCATCATGAAAGTCACTGAGGCGGACCTGGATAGGTATCTGTCTCACAAGGTCAGTCACCTTCCCGTTACCCGACTGTCTGTGTGTAGGCACATGTCTCTCTGCTCTTAAAAGTTTCCCCCTTTTCTTCACACCATCCTTCAGGCAAAAGTATCTCAGCAATATCTTCTGGACCACAAAACATAACCTGAATCTTTAACAAAAGATTCTAATAGGAGTTTTTGATGCAGTCAATAAACTTCTCTCCATCAAACCGGAAACCCACTCTTAGCTAAACCCCAGTGTCTCTGCATGCACACACACTGCGGGTTGGGTAACAAGGAAAAAACAATGTAATATTCAGAGAATTCCCTCCTCTGTGAGTGGTTCCATTTGAAAACAGCATAGCTGTTTTGTCAAAGACAAAAAGTTTTGGGCAGCGCCTATGGCTCAAAGGAGTAGGGCACCAGCCCCATATGCCAGAGGTGGCAGGTTCAAACCCAGCCCCGGCCAAAAACTGGAAGAAAAAAAAAAAAAATAGCCAGGCATTGTGGCGGGTGCCTGTAGTCCCAGCTACCTAGGAGGCTGAGGCAAGAGGATCGCTTGAGGCCAAGAGTCTGAGGTTGCTGTGAGGTCTGAGGCTATGGCACCCTACTGGGGGCAAGAAAATGAGGCTCTGTCTCAAAAAAAAAAAAAATTAAAATTAAAATTAAATAATAAAAAACCAAAAAGTTTAAGTAAAAAAGTCACAGTAAGATAAGGTTAATTTATTAACAAAAAAGATAACAATTTTTAATAAATTAAGTGTGGCCTAAGACTTCATTGTGTATACAGGGTTTATAAAGTCTCCAGCAGTACACAGTAATGTCCTAGGGCTTCAGATTCACTCCCCCACTCACTCCCTGACTCACCAGAACCACTTCCAGTCTTCCACACCCCATTCATGATAAATACACTATAAAGGTGCACCATTTTTTATATTTTTACCAAATTTTTACTGTACCTTTTGTAAGTTTAGATACCTAAATACTTGCCATTGTGTTATACTTGCCTACAGTATTCAGTACAGTAACATGTCGTGCAGGTTTGTAGCCCAGGAGAAACTGACTACATATGGTGTAGGCTGTACCATCTAGGTTTGCGTAAGGACACTCTGTGGTGTTCACATAATGACAAAATCACCTAGCAACGCATTTCTCAGAACTTATCCCAGTTGTTAAGTCATGGGTGGCTATGTTTACCTTAGCAAAACCTACAACAGAAGAGTTGCAAACTCTAACACAGTTCTTTTGTATGTGATTGCACTTTGTTTAATGCACACAATCGGTCTAACGGGTTTAAATGCCTTTTCCATGCCTCAAAATAGAGGTATAAGTATGAAATAATGTTTCTGCTTTTAGAATACAACTTCCTATTGATGCCTTTGCAAGTTTGCACCACAATATAAATCCAAGAAGGCAAGTTGGAAATTTGGTTCAAACAATACAATGCTTTTTCTTGAAGCATCCTTGGTTTAATCCCCTAAACTTTAGAGAAGAGATAAGGTTCAGAGAAGGACTTGCCCAAGGTCTTAACAGCAGAGACAGAATGGAAATATTCTAAAATGCAATCCAGTGCTTTTGCAAATAGTATGTCTCATCACTGAGCAAAACTTTAGTAAAACAAAATCATTCTCCATTTAAAACCTCTTAAGTTTCTAAAATGTTTGTCAAGGTTCTGCTCAAAATTCATGACCACCAATGGAGGAAAACGAGACTGTTCAATTGGCCAAACGGAGGTAGCTCCCCAGAGACCGATGATTCAAGAATCAATCATCTTCTAACATCTGAATTACACTTCCTACAATAGCACCACCTTAAATCTTTTTGAAACTCATTCTCATTCAATTATCTTACTTAATTTCAACAAAACCCTGGAGGATAGATAGGACCTTACTTATTCTTACACACAATCGATTATATGTACACAGATAAAAAATAGTTGAAACAGATCATGTACCCACTCCAAAAACTTACCAAGCACAAAACTGAACTAATCCCTGACCAAAAATCTTACTGAAACCTATTCAGAATAATCATTGAAAACAGCAAGGCTCATAGGATAGGGAAACAGTTTGACAGTAAGAAGTCACTTACAGTTAAAAGCAATAAATACAACCAGACTGGGGAGAAAGAGGCACACAGTCAATGATGGTAAAGGAAAAATATGCAATTAACCAGAGACCTTGAGGAGCATTTGCAAAAAATGTTGAAAATGTCTGAGAGAAAACTAAAAAAAATGTGAGCTGATCTACTGGGACCTGATCAAACTAAAAAGCTTCTGCACAGCCAAGAACACAATAAGTAAAGCAAGCAGACAGCCCTCAGAATAGGAGAAGATATTTGCAGGCTATTGTCTCCAACAAAGGTTTAATAACCAGAATCCAGAGAACTCAAATGTATTAGCAAGAAAAGAACAAGTGATCCTATCGCAGGCTGGGCAAGGGACTTAAAGAGAAACTTCTCTGAAGAAGACAGGTGCAAGGCCTACAGACATAGGAAAAAATGCTCATCATCCTTAATCATCAGAGAAATGCAAATCAAAACTACTTTGAGATATCACCTAACCCCAGTAAGATTAGCCCATATCACAAAATCTCAAGACCAGAGATGTTGGCATGGATGTGGAGATAAGGGCACACTTCTACACTGCTGGTGGGAATGCAAACTAATACGTTCCTTTTGGAAAGATGTTTGGAGAACACTTAGAGATCTAAAAATAGACCTGCCATTCAATCCTACAATTTCTCTACTAGGTATATACCCAGAAGACCAAAAATCACATTATAACAAAGATATTTGTACCAAAATGTTTATTGCAGCCCAATTCATAATTGCTAAGTCATGGAAGAAGCCCAAGTGCCCATCGATCCATGAATGGATTAATAAATTGTGGTATACGTACACCACGGAATATTATGCAGCCTTAAGGAAAGATGGAAACTTCACCTCTTTCATGTTTACATGGATGGAGCTGGAACATATTCTTCTTAGGAAAGTATCTCAAGAATGGAAGAAAAAGTATGAAATGTACTCAGCCCTACTATGAAGCTAATTTATGGCTTTCCTATGAAAGCTATAACCCAGTTATAACCTAAGAATATGGGGAAAGGGAAAAGGGAGGGAAAAAGAGGGGGCAGGATGGGCGGAGGGAGGGTGATTAGTGGGACCACACCTACATCTTACAAGGGTACATGTGAAACTTGTGCATCTTACAAGGGTACATGTGAAACTTACTAAATGTAGAATATAAATGTCTTAACATAATAATCAAGAAAATGCCAGGAAGGCTATGTGAAAAAAATACGCCAAATGGTATATAAAACCAGTGTATGATGCCCCATGGTCACTTTAATGTACACAGCTATGATTTAATAATGAATAATTTTTTTTTTTAAAGTGAGCTGGTGACAATTGGCAAAATGTGGAAAGAAAATTATACAAAGCAGGTGTGATCTAAGCCTTACTCCACCTATCCTTACTGAAAGGTTTACCACCATCATCTGGGAGAACCCCCCCTTCTCATACCACCTCCCCACCCTGAAACGGATGGCAATTCTCACTGCACTTTCACCAGTTCTTGTTCTAGGTCACAGCTATGCAGCTGGAAGTTTTGTGTTGCCTTAACAAAAGCTCCTCATCTCCCTCATATCACACACTTCCATACTTGACCAACTGCAATCTTACTCTCCTTCTTACTGTGAAAAGCCATGTAAGTTTAACTAAGTACATCAACTTGCATATGACATAAGATGAACCTCCACATCACTTTCAGTGGTCCATCTTTTTAGACAAGAGGCAAACTCAAGCCCTAACCAGTTAACATAGTTTGATTTGCCTTTTCACATTAATGGGCACATGAACCTACTGGAATTCTAACCCCCCACACCATTATTTTCCCTTTTCTTTTCTTTCTTTTTTTGACACAGGGACCTCTCTGTCACTTGACTAGAGTGCAGTGGTTACACTGCAACCTAAAATTCAAGCAATCCTCCAGGCTCAGGCTCCCAAGTAGCTAGGACCACAGGCATGTACCACCACACGTGGCTAATTTTTCTATTTTTAGTAGAGACGGTGTCTTGCTCTTGCTCAGGCTAGTCTTGAACGCCTGATCTCAAAAGTATCTTCCCACTTAGACCTCCCAGAGTGGCTTACCGGTGTGAGCCACCACACCCGGCCTCTCCTCCTTTTAAGTGCCTACTTTCTGCAGAGAAAGCCTATATACACATACCACCAAATGATGAGGAATGAGCCGCTCAACCAATCATCTGAAAAGTCTTTCTTTGGGCCTGTACTAATACTTTGTCTGATGCTCACGACCCACTGTCACGTAGGCTTCCACTTTCTCTAGTTTACCACCATTTGAAGCTCCTTTTTCTAATTTACCCTCCTGATGAAAAGTCTCTAAAATAATTCTGTTTCCTCTTTTGAGGGCTGGCTGAAGTTTTGGACATAAAAATCTTTCTCGTCAGAGCACTTACACACATTAACATGAAGAGTGGAGGAAGTGACCACTCACAAGGCTCTTATAAGCGGAAACCAATGACAACTACTGCAAAAATCATACGTGGAGGTTTCAAGTGCAAATATTTTGCAGATGGAATAAGGCACCATTGAAGACAAGTGCGTGCATTCTACTTGAAACCTACTGGTGCCCCTCTGGGGCACTGGGCAGGGGCCGGGCTGGCACACCCTTCCTTTCTGGTTGAACCGCCCTCTCCAGCTTCTCAGCTACCACATGAATGACATCACGACTACCTATTAGCAAAAACTCCTTCCTTCCCATCCTTTCTACTTTAACCAGAAGGGAGAAATAAGAAAAAGAAAACACGCTGCGCAGAGGCAGAGCGACACAGGACAGAATGCTACTGTTTTAGACTCTGCCTTTCCCTTCTGCAGCTCTTCTCAAGGGTGACCTTTAGGAAGCTCTTCCAATGTTAGAGAGGAAAAAACTTTAATTAAAAGAAAGGGCAGCAAAGATGCCTAAGGAAGGAAGAAAGCTTCTACCTTGTATTAGAGAAAGGTGGATTTTCTCAAAGCTCCCAATCCTTAAAAACAAAATATAAATGCCAGGATCAGGATTACAGAGCAGAGCAAACTACGGGCCTGGAAGCCAGGCCAGGGGACACACAAGCCTGAACGTCTGCACATTGGTAAAATTCCCTTGGAGTTAGCAGTACTGACATAACGTGTGCCTTGCTTTTTTCGTAAGTGTGAGATTATTTATCTCTGCTTCACAAAAATTCAAAGCAACATTTGATTCTACCTCCTCTGGATCCCCACCCAGCAGTCTCCAAATACTTGTGGGGAAGAAGTACCAGTCAAATTCTAGTATAGCTTTCCTCTGACAAAGCGGCCAGTGAATTTAAAATTATAATCTGCTAAACTCTCAAGAAGAATAAACCTGAAAAGGCTAAATCCTATCAGGACACAAGCTCTGGCTTTAGCAGAACAAAAATGTACCTTCCCCTACCGTGCTTATTAGCACAAAAAGGCTCCTCTGCCTCAAAACAGCACCCCCACTACTAGATGAGAGTGATCTGAAATTCAAATCTTTTCCCTGTAGGTGTGGCGATTTTGACAAAGATAAAAGAAAAGGCGATGTCTGGAGTATATCATAAAGATGTAATAGTTCTGAATGGGCTGTCTCCTAGACAATAAAGGAGAAAAGAAAAAGGCCCTGGAAGCAGAGTCTGTCCCAAAGAAAATGTCACAATCAACAGCAAAATAAACCTTGTTTCCTCCTACACAGTGCCCAAGACCAGTCATTAGCCATAGCAACTGGGCATGAAAGGTCAAAGAAAAAAAAAGGGAGACTCCTATTATTACTTCTAATGGTCCTAAAAACCTTAAGCCACTCAAAAAGCAGTAAGACACTTTCGGAGGCCAAGGCGGGAGGGTTGCATAAGGCCAGGAGTTCAAAACCAGCCTGAGCAAGAGTGAGACCCCCTCTCTACAAAAAAATAGAAAAAATTAGCCAGATGCCTATAGTCCTAGCTACTCAGGAGGCAGAAGCAGAAGGATCACTTGAGCCCAGAAGTTTGAGGTTGCAGTGACTTGTGATGATGCCACTGTACCACTCTAGCCAGTGCAAAGACAGAGACCCTGTCTCAAAAAAAAAAGGGAGGGGGGGGCAGTTAAGAGTCTTCAGGAACAAAGCCCTGATCCAGAATGACAAATTTTAAAAATTTGCACAACCCAGGAACTTAGCTGGAGCATACTTTAAAAAAGAAATCAGAGGCTGGGCACAGTGGCTCACTGGGCAACATAGCAAAACCTTTCCTCTATAAAAAAACAATAATTTAAAAAAAACTAGCCAAACTGGTTGCATGCACCTGTAGTCCCAGCTACTCAGGAGGCTACGGCAGGAGGATCACTTGAGTCTGGAAGTCCAGGGTTCCATTGAGCTATGATCCAGCCACTGCACTCCAGCCTGGGTGACAGAGCAAGACCCTGTCTCAAAAGGAAAGAAAAAAGAAAAATAAGTACCTCTTTTAATTTGTTCTTTTAATATAAATATGTATGTAAGAATACACCAGCTTTAAAAGCAGGAGATACAGGTAGCTATGGCAACAAAAATGTCACTGTATGTGTAAACTGCAAATGTACACTGTATCTCCAATGCAGAAAATCAAGAGAGTACACTAAACAAAAATCAATGTATCAGAAAAGGCTAACAACCCAAAAGAAAAGATCAAGTCCCACAATTTGTTATTTACTACACAAAATTCACTTGGTAGATGAAAGCTTTACTTTGTAAGCTATCTATGTTCAGTAATAAGTGAAATTATCCTGGCTATATGTTGTGGCTCATGCCTGTAATCCTAGCACTCTGGGAGGTAGAGGTGGGTGGATTGCACCTAAGCAAGAGACCCCATCTATAAAACCAGCCCAGCATTGTGGCAGGAGCCTGTAGTCCCAGCTACTCAGGAAGCTGGGACAAGATAATCACTTGTGCCCAAGAGTTTGAGGTTGCTGTGAGCTATCATGCCACAGCACTATACGGGGAGTGACAAAGTGAGACTCTGTCTCAAAAAAAAAAGTGAAATTATATTGAAATTTCACATATATGGTAGTACATACCAGACCTGGAATTTGTACTACCAGACAGTTTCAGTATATATTTCATCCAGAAATACCTATGTGAAGGACAAGATGTTAAACATCATACCAAGCTCAGACATTTGTTAATTATCCTTGGCCAAGACAAACATGTTGGTGATCAGTCAGAGATAATGCCTCACACATCCAAAAGATTAAAAAGTCCACTATCAGGCTCGGCGCCCATAGTTCAGTGAGTAGGCTCCAGCCACATACACCGAGGCTGGCAGGTTCAAGGGTGGCCTGGGCCTGCTAAACAACAATGACCACTGCAACCAAAAAACAGCCAGGCGTTGTGGCAGGCGCCTATAGTCCCAGCTACTTGGGAGGCTGGGGCAAGAGAACCACTTAAGCCCAAGAGATTGAGGTTGCTGTGAGCTGTGATGCCACAGTACTTACTCTACCGAGGGCGACATAGTGAGACTGTCTCAACAACAAAAAAAAGTCCACCATCGAAAGAGGATTTTGCTTTGCTTTTTTCTCTGATTCCCACTCTGTTTTTTTTCTCTGTGGGTAAGAGAGGGTTACTATTCTAACAAAACAAGGGGAGAAGAAACACAAAAGAGAAGAACGAGTGGGTATTATTTCTCAGTTTTTCCCAGTTTTGAAACGACATCAACAATTCAGGAAGCAAACTGAGTAGTAAAGAATTACCATCTTGAACAAGATTTTATTGCTTCTGTTGTTTTAGTCTACTTAGCAAGCATTTCATGGCTGTACAATTTCTGAAGTATGAAATGAATGATACGCCCATTTGGAAAAATGTTAGACCGCTTACCCCACCTGCTGTTCACTGCGAACACTGCTTTGGCTGCTGGTTTCATTTCTGCTGCAAGCGGACACATGTCCTATGCAGCAGATGATGTCCAGGACTGGCCTGCAATTTCCTTTTCATTATTATTTTGGAGCTAGAAAAAGGCCATGTAGTTAATATTAACCCTCTACATCCAGAATGTGTACCTACAAAGCACACCAGAATCTAACAATTAAAGAAAAAAAACTTCAAGGATGAGTTCATCGATTATAACTTATAATAATGCCTTTTTTTTTTTTTTTTGGAGACAAGAGTCTCAGTCCGTCACCTTGGGTAGAATGCCATCAAATCATAGCTCACAGCAACCTCAAACTCTTGGGCTCAAGAGAACCTCTTGCCTCAGCCTCCCCAGTAGCTGGGACTATAGGTGCCTACCACAATGTCTGGCTAATTTTTCTATGTTTTGTAGAGACAGAGTCTCATTCTTACTCAGGCTGGTCTTGAATTCCTGAGCTCAAGCAGTCCACCCGCCATAGCCTCCCAGAGTGCTAGGATTATAGGTGTGAGCCACCATGCCCAGCAATTATGCCATTTCTAAAACTGAATGGTCTGGCTCTCAAAGGCTTTTCACATTTAAATATTTTATGAGAGAGAGAGAGGAAGAGAGAATAAGAATGAATTAATACTTGTTTGCTAAAAATGTCCCAAATTTAGAAAGAAAAGAAAAAAGAAATTGAGAAGGGAAGGCAAATAGGATACAAAAGTTCCCAGTCCTTCGAATAGCACGTGACACAGCAGCTTACAAACTCTGATGTTTAAGGAACTAGAATTTTGAGAATGGGAGTATGGCTTTTACAGTTTTGTCACCATATGGTGGTGAACTCACATCCATAGACTTTAGGATACTTGGCAGAAACCTCCGTTTCTAAGTTACTTGGTAGAAACCTTAAATTCCCATCTTCACATTTTACTTCTCTACTATGTCTAAGGGTAGTAAGATACAGATTGAATAAACTAGAAAAGCTTAGGCCAACAGATCTAAACAATGAACTACAATTCAATATAGCTTAACCATTTTGTTATATGTAAAAAGAAAGGGCTGGTTGTGGTGGCTCATGCCTGTACTCAAGGCATTCTGGGAGGCCAAGCCAGGAGGATCCCTTAAGCTTAGATGCAGACCAGCCTGAGCAAGACAATGAGACAATGTCTCCACCAAAAAATAGAAAAATTAGCCAGGTGTGGTGGTGGACACTTGTAGTCCCAGCTATTGGGGTGGTTGAGGAAGGAGAATTGCTTGAGTCCAAGGTTTTGAAGTTGCTGTTAGCTAGGCTGATGCCACAGCACCATAGCCTGTGTCAACAGAGTGAGTTTTTGCCTCCAAAGAAGAAAAAAGAAGAAAAGAAAGATATATATGCTTGATGGGAAAGCATAAAAAGAAGTCCACAAATACTATTGTAGGAGATAAAAAAATTACATTTAGTTGTTTTAATTATTCATTAGAAAAACTAAATCTTATACTAGAAATCAGAAACCTCAAGTTCAAGTATCAATCCCACTACCAATTACTAGGCTATATCGAAAAAAGGCCCAAATCCACCCAACTACTATTTCTTCATCTGCAAAACTGTATTTAACACCACTTTCCGCCTTCCCAGATAGGTACAGATAATCATTTAAATGTGAGGATTTCCTTTAGGGAATACTCTGAAGAAACAGCTGGTTTTAGTTAATTTCACTTTTTATTGTCTGTTTCTTTAATCATAAAAGTAATACATGCTCATGGCAACAAAATAAAAATACAAATAGTTCATAAAGATACAAAGGAAAAAAAAGTTTCTTTACCTTTGAATCTTATTCCCCATAGGTAGCTATTATTTTTGGTTGCTATACAGTCTTCCAAAAATGTTCTAACCTTATGTATAAAAATGAAATAATACTATACTACCTTTTGTGAAGTAACTTTTTTTCCGTGTACATCAAACATTTTTCCTATCTACCCCATTCTTTAACAGCTGCATGGTATTCTTCTACATAGGCATAACCATAATTTACTTACCTAGTCCTTCTTAAAAGAGATTTAGGGATTTGTTTTCTTATGCTAAATAATGTTGCAATGAACAATCCTCTACTATTTATTTGCTAATTTGTTCAGACATATCTATGATATAAACTGACAAATATAGAACTGCTGGGCCACAGGCTAGATTTTGATGTCAAATTGTATTATTTATGGATTTATCAACTCCTACCAAGGGAACAGAAGAGTATCTAAGTTCAGTTAATATTGAATATGATCCACACTTTTTTTTTCTCTTAAAGCGATGACGTTTCTCTCTGTTGCCTGGGCTGGGGTGCAGTGGCACAATCACAGCACACAGCAGCCCTAAATTATTGGGCTCAAGTGATCCTCCCACCTCAGCCTCCCAAATAACTGGAAATGCAGGCTTGAGCCACTACACCCAGCTGGTTTGTTTTTTTTTTTTTCCTGTATATACAGGTAGTTTCATTAGAAGCCTACCTCCAAAAAAATTGACATAGGTTTTTAAATACTTTAAGCAACTTAATTTATGTTTCCACAATTTCTTTGAAACAAATAAAGAGCCTACAATTTCTATTTGGCAAAAGAAACAAAATTAATGATAATGACAGGATCACTGAAGTACGAGAAATACCCTGTCCTAGGCTAGACCTGACCTAATTTTACAGCCTTAAAGGAACACAACTGAAAAGCTGGTGTGCTTTCTTCTTCTCTGCTAAGGTAAAAACAATTTTTTTATCTGATCCCATTATGCTATGCATAGAGTAAACACAGCACATTATAAATTAAATTTTAGCCATTTACAAACTAGGAAATAGTTAAGAAAAAAACAGAAAAAATAAACACCAAAATTTCTTATGGAATCTACATTTCAAATATGATTTTTTTTTAATTATAGAATTATGACCAGGCACGGTGGATCATGCCTATAATCCTAGCACTCTAGGAGGCCAAGGCAGGTGGATTACTTGAGCTCAAGAGTTCAAGACCAGCCTGAGCAAGAGGAAGACACCATCTCTAAAAATAGCTGAGCATTGTGGTGGGTGCCTATACTTGCAGCTACTCAGAAGGCTGAGACAAGAGGTTGCTCAAACCCAAGAGTTTGAGGTAGCTGTGAGCTATGATGACACCACAGCACTCTACCCCAGGTGACAGAGTGAGATTCTGTCTCAAAAATAAATAAATAAATAAAATAAAAATATGGAATTATGTCATCAGATAAAAAAAAAAAACTTTTTTTATGTAATAATTGACCCAAAAAAATGGCAAAGGAAAAAGTGGCAAAGAATCCAAAATATGCCAAAATATGAATCAAGCTTTCATGATGTATAAAACAAATGAGTTTAAAGGTGATAAAAAATATTCTGGAACAGTAAAAATGGATTCTACTGATACAAACCTCTGGATACTATAATTTCTGTTTTATTTTAACAGTTAAAAAAAAAATCTGTTGTTCATATTAAATGGGAAAACTTAATAGACTTAGAAGAAGGAAAATATGAAATCCAATGTAATTTTAAGCTCCTGTATAAATCTGGCTCTTGGGAGAGCAATAACTTTTTAGTTACTGAGCTTTCAACCACCAAGGGTACTTTAAATAGTGCAAGGAGGTCAAAAGAAACATAAAGGCTTCCCCTCCCTGTACTCCCAAAACACACACTTTCTCTAGTTTGCCCTATTTACCTTCTAAATTATCTTCAAATGCTATCACTCATTTGACAAACATTGAATTCTTTCTGAAAATTAGTGCTGTATCATGTACAGGCTTTCAGGGAGCTTAAAATTAATGAAGCAGGCATAAAAGTAAATAATTAACTATAATAAGATGCAGAATGAAACAGAGTGCTATATTTACATAGCACAAAATTGCTAAATGAAGAAAATCAGGAGCTTCACAAAAAACGGTGGCTTTCAAGGTGAGCATGTGAAAATGAATTAAGATTTTGAAATATGAAAAGCATAGGGGCAATGTAATTTCCTAGAGTTTTGGTTACAAACTATAGAAACCAATTCTGGCTAATTTAGGCAGAGGAAAAGGATTTCTGAAAAGAATTTCAGGTAGCTTATAAAACTGGCAAGAAGTCTAGAGAACCAGGCTGAATAAAAACAAGCAGAAGCAGGCAGCTGAGAACAGCCACGGTAACATAAGGGGAATTGAGTGCAACAGTTAGGGCACCATGTTAACTGCCGCAGTGAATAATCTCTAAGTGTCCCTGCATCTATATATAATTGCCTTAAAATTCAAAGCCTAGGCCAGGCCCGGGTGGCTTACACCTGTAATCCCAGCACTCTGGGAGGCCGAGGTGGGTGGATTGCCTGAGCTCACGAGTCCCAGACCAGCCTGAGCCAGAGTGAGACCTCATCTCTAAAAAATAACCAGGCTGGCTCTGCGCTTGTAGTTCAGTGGTTAGGGTGCCAGTGACATACACCGGGCCGGCAGGTTTTAACCTGGCCCAGCCCAGGCCTGCTAAATAAAAAAATACCCAGGCATTGTAGTCCCAGCCTGTAGTCCCAGCTACTTGTGAGGTGGAGACAAGAGAATCACCTAAGCCCAAGAATCTGAAGTTGCTGTGAGGTATGATGCCACAGCACTCTCCCCAGGGTGACATAGTAAGACTCTGTCTCTAAATAAATAAATAAATAAATAAATAAATAAATAAAATTTTAGAAAGGTATTCAAATAATCAAATGACAGTTCAATGGCAAAATTCCAACGTTCCCAACTACCAAGTTATGTAAACAATGTTTCTTATTGCTTACATCTATAAAACCAAAAATTGGGAGGAGAATTGACACTCAATCCTGTCTCATTGAGGCAATAAGTAACACCCAGGGAAAATAGATGCATTTACAATAAAATTTTACCTTTATGTTTAATAGCTGCAAATCAAAATAAAGTATACATTAATCAATGTAATCTTCATTCAATATAAAAGAAAAAAATGTACCCAAGCCTTAAGATTTCAAGACTTTGGGTTTTGTTTTGTTGTGTTTTGTTTCTGAGACAGGTTCTTGCTCTGTCACCCAGGTTATAGTGCAGTGGAATCATCATAGCTGATAATAACCTCCTGACTCAAGCAATCCTCTTGCCCCAGCCTCCTGAACAGTGATTGTAGGTACCCACTACTACACCCAGCTAATTTTTTTCCTTTTCTTTCTTTCTTTTTTTTTTTTTTTTGTAAAGACAGGAGTCTTGCTCTTGCTCAGGCCAGTCTCAGACTCCTGATCTCAAGTAATCCTCCCACCTCAACCTCTTATATTCATTTTAAAATTATACCCAATAAAAGATAAGATAACTGTTGATAGCTATACAACAGAAAGTAGAATCTGGAGGCATTTTTCCCCCCGCTTTGTAAACAGTATAAATCCCTTGCCTGAGTAGTAATTCATACTAGATGCCTTTAAATTTTTCATTTCATTCAGTAAAAAGGAACTCTCTGACCTTGTGTTCAACTCCAGTGTGAACCTGGAAGAAACAATGTCAAATCAAAGTTACTGGCAAGTGTGTAAGGCACTTGCTCTTCAGTTTTTTCTGAAAGGAGTCACCTGCATCCTGTCCACCAGCTAGAAATTGAGAGCCTGTTAAAGCTCAATCTCAAATGATAGCCTTTAGGCTGCCATTCTCCTTTTTTACAGAAAGCCTGACACAAGTTAGTAGTTAGATCCTGAATGTGCTTAAGTATCTTGCTGTGGGATATGAGAACGAGGCCTCAGGAAGGTCGATCAATCTTATTTAATCTTTAGACACCAAGAACAGTATTCTTGGCGAGATTAGATATGAATAGTACTTCAAAATCCAGAAGTGGAAGAAACATCAAAGGTCACCAGCTCAAACCAAACTAAAGGAATTATCTGCCCAACATCCCTCCCTTCCTCTAGCTCTGGCACAAAACCCAATGAAGTAGAGGTAAGGGTAACTGAAGCTATCATTTATGCAGTGGTACTGTGCCAAGCATTTACATAGACCCACACATTTAATCATTAATTGTGAAGTGAGAAAATCCTAAAATAAAGTATAAGAGAATTTTTAAGACCATCCCAACAAGAGATAAAAGCCTAAAATCATAATAGAATGAATGACAACATTAGCTTAAGTTTTTTTTAAGTTTTGTATTATTCTTTCTCTAAATGATATGTAAATCATTTTACTTATTTAGTTCAACAGAGATGAAGACAGAAATACCTTCACTCACTCAATTCAACACGTTAAAGACATTTATTTGTAAAGACCTCTGCACCAGACACCATAGTTAGTACCAAAGTTACCATTAGTACAATTACTATTAAAGCATGATCCCTACAGCCAAGAACTGGCTAGGCTGTTCTCAGTAAAGTATGGACTAATTTACAAAAACTTAAGAGATAAACAAATATAGTTGATTCAGGGGCAGCTTGGTATAAATTCCAGCTCTGCTACTAGCTGTGAAACCTTAAGCAACTCGCTAAATTGTAAAAATTAAGATATATTAAAAATATATAAAATATATATTTCTATATATAAAATACATTATATATTATATATAAAAAACACAAATATAAGAGTTATCATAATGACAAAATGTGATATACAGCAGCACTAAGTTGGTCTTAGCTTCTATCATTTCCTTCCTCTGACCCTAAAAATATATTAGCTCACTCAAGTTTTGCTTATCACCCACCTTAATCCTAACAAGGTTAAGTTTGTTACATTTCACTTTTATAATTTTTTTCCAACTCTGTATTGCTGTATACAACTACAAACTTTAGAGATAGCTTATCCACTATGCCTTTAAGATTTTGCAAACAGTTCAGTAATTAAAAATCTTCCCTCAGTCAAAGGCAAAAAATTTTTTTACTTTGTGTGCTTAAAGAAGTCATAATATAAAGACATTCCTGTACTGTAATGTTAAATATAACAATGGCTAATAAAAAGGCAGTAATCTACCTCCTTTAGCTGAAGTATGAGTAGCATGAGAGTTTGCCCATGTGTATCCGCTTACATATCATCCCTTGCTCCAATTGGAGAAATTTCCTTCTATGAATATGTGAGACCAATGATATAGCTATTGAAAGTCAGAAGCTCGGCTCGGCGCCCGCGGCTCACTTAATAGGGCACCAGCCACATATATGGAGGCTGGCAGGTTAGAGCCTGGCCTGGGCCTGCTAAACGACAATGACAACTGCAACCTACCGAGGGCAACACAGTGAGACTCTATCTCAAAAAAAAAAACAAAAAAAAAACAAATAATTCAGATTCTGTCCCAAAGAAAAAAATAAAGTCAGAACCTGACTGCTGGGACATTTATAAGTTGACAACTCAAAACCATGAAAAGTGGTACCTCCTTAATTTCTACACGCGAGTGCATATGATAAAAGAGAGCTAAGGTATGAAAAAGAGAACTATGCATCTGGCCCCGCCCCCAAATACTACAGTACAGTCAGCAAGGGGGGAATTCTTTCATTTTGAATTTGTTCATTATGCGCCTCCTGTATGCCAAGTATTGCATAGGCCATGAACAAAACTGACCAAAAGCCCTTCCCTCCTGTAACAGGAAAGTGCCCCCATAGGGAAAGGCTGCCCAGGTATTGGAACCTAGAGACCAAGTCCTGGCCATGCCTCCTGCCCACAATGATTATTCGCGCAGACACGGTACCCGGAGCCTGACACCTGCAGCCCTGACCCACTGCCTCGGCCTCTAGGTTTTCTTGCTTGTTTTGAGACAGAGTTTCACTCTGTCACCATGGCAGAACCTCAAAGTCTTGGGCTCAAGCGATCCTCCTGCCTCAGCCTTCCAAGTACCTGGGACTACAAGTGGCCGACACAACTCCGGCTAGTTTTTCTATTTTTAGTAGAGACAGGGTCTCACTTTGGCTCAGGCGGGTCTCAAACTCTTCAGCTCAGACAGTCCACTCGCCTCGGCCTCCCAGAGTTCTAGGATTACAGGCATGAGCCGTCTGGGTTCTTAATCTTTACAGGCCCTAACCCTTGGGGCAGGTGGGGAAGTCCCACCGACCCACCCTCTGGGGCCAGCTTGGCACTGAGGCCGCCAGGGACGCCACCAGCGAACCTGAGCGCGCGCCCCTCCACCTTCCGCGCGTCCCGCGCAGGCGCCGCCACTGCCCTTCTCGCGCGTGCACCGCAGGCTCGCTCGCGGCTCGCGGCTGGCGGCTCTCGGTTCCTGGCGCGCGGCCCCACCCCCACCCACCCCCAGTTGGGGTTCCGCGGGGTCCCGACCTCCCCGCACACCGGTCTCTTCTTACCGGCGCGCTGGCCCCGGCGCTTCGGCCTCCCCGGTCTCGGCGGCCTCCTCGTGGGGCGCCTCCTCCTCGGCCGCCGCGGAAGCCCCGGCCGCGGCCCCTGCGGCCGCCTCCGTCCCCGCCACCGCCTCTCGCCACCGCCGCCCCGGCCCGCTCGCCGTGGCGATCTCCGCCGGGCCGTTCGCGACCGGGCCGCCGCCCGCGGCCGCCCCGAACTACTCGCTCCGCCTGCATGTAGCCGCGGCCGGCGGTGCCGAGCGCGCGGGAGCCGGGCCGCTGCGGAGACGCCCTGGCCCCACCGGAAACAGGCCGCACGGAGGAGCCGCGAGCGAACCGCGTCTGTGGCAGCGAGGCGCGGGGGTGCCGGGCCAGGATGGGAGCAGGGTCCCCGCAGGTGGGGGGTCCGCCAGGGAGGCTGGGGGTTCGGAGGGAAGGCTGGGCTGGTGAGGGATTTGCAGGGGGTGTCCAAGGCACCACAGATAGGTGGGGGTGGGGGTGACCGGGGTAAGAAAAGAGGCAAGTCATAAAGTCTGTACGGTATGAACTCATTTTTGGAAAAATAAAAAATTTAAAGCTTATTTTTACTAAGAAAAGCTCTAAACAAATACATATCAAAATATTAGCAGTGTTTAACTGCTGAGATATCCAGTGAGTTAATTATATTTAACTTTAAAATATTAAAGGGGTACCAATGTTTTTGTTACATGACTTGAATCTGAAATGTTCTGGTTTGGTTAGCAGTGGTTAACTGTTGAGATTTCCAGGGAGTTAATTATTTTTAACTTTAAAATATTAAGGGGGTACCAATGTTTTTGTTACATGGCTTGAGCCTGAAATGTTCTGGTTTTGGTTAGCAGTGGTTAACTGCTGAGATTTCCAGGGAGTTAATTATATTTAACTTTAAAATATTAAGGGGGTACCAATGTTTTTGTTACATGGCTTGAGCCTGAAATGTTCTGTTTTTGAGAGTGAATATGGAATCATTTAAAAATTACACTGAAGTCAGGGTTCAGGGGAGGTATGGATGGAAAGGTGAGGGGAGTGTCTCAGGTGAAAGAGGGGGATACAGCAACTGGGAGAAGAGAGAACATTGCAAAACCAGGAGATGCCTGGAAGGGATGGCCAGGGCTTCAGGAGAACTTTTGTAGAAATGACCACTGTAGCTCACACTTTTTTTGAGCATATGAGTAATTCTCATTAACAGCCCGATGAGGTAGGTACTAGTGTTATCCTGATTCTGCAGATCAGTTAACAGCCTTAGAGAGGCTGATAGTGGTGGAACTGGCATTCCAAGTTAGGCAATCTCCAGTCCATTCTTCTAACCAAGAGGGAGACAGTTGGTTACACAGAGGCATGGAAGACATTTTTAACTTTGTACTACAGAAATCACAGGAAAATAAAACAAGGGCTCAAACATCAGCCTAGCAAAAACAAGGTTTGCTTCCTTCCCAGAACTTTCTAGTCCTTTTCTATAACTGTATATGGTTAACACTGTTCATTGCTTCTAATTGTCTACTCTGGATCAGGCACACTGTGATGTTCTGAAATTAAAAAAAAAAAAAAAGATGTCTTTGCCCTCAAGTAGCTCACTACCCACTAGGAACATAATCGTGTAAACAGGTGATTACAGTCCAGTGTTGCTGAGTGCAGTGACAGGGTCAAGGTCAAGGCCCAAAGAAGAAAAGTTAAACTATGCTTAAGTGGGCTACTCAAGGCTTCGTGAGAAATAGATCCCTGATCTAAAGCCTGATGGTTGAGCAGGAGCTTCCCTGGTTGATAAACGTAAGTAGGAGAGCTTTGCAGGCACAGGGAACCACTGAAGGATTGGTAACTTGAGAGAAACACAATCTTAAAAATGACAACTTGTAGAGCACTCACTACACATCAAACAGTAACCTAAGTACTTCCCACATATTTCCTTTGAACCTTAGCAGTTCTGTAAGGTAAGCTAGTCGTATCCCCATTTTATAGATCAAGGTTCCAAAACATGTTAAATAACTTCCAAGATCACACAGCTATTAAGTAATAGAATGTTTTGAACCCGGGGTGATCTGGCTTCAAGGTCTACAGTGGTTGAGTGTGTAGACTATACTCAGAAACCACGAGTAAAAAAAAAAGAAAAAAGAAACCACAATACTCAGAAAACCATGTTGTGGAAGAGAATTCTAGGCAGAGCTATTATAAAATCCACTGGAATAGTCCAGGCCACAAGTAATTACGGCCTAAACTGAAAGCCAAGGAAACGTAGTAGGACAGGCAGAAGATGGGAAAATTAGGATTTCCTAATTCATTTGAAAATGGGAAGATCAGGAGTGATGCCAAAGTTTCTTGCTTAAGTGACCAAGTAATTATGCCATTGAGAGGGAATACAGGGCTAGAGAAGGGAGCTGTGTCAGGGTAAGTTGTCAGGATAATAGTATTTAACATTCTATATATTTTTGTTACTTCATTGCCCTAAGAGTTAATATTTTTGTTAGTAGATGTATTATTTCTCCCACAGTACAGCTACTTTCTCTTTGATCTCTATTCTCCAGGCTTTCCCTTTTTTAGTCTGCGTCCTTTTCTCCCCCCCACCCCATTTTTTTTCCTCCACTCATGAAATTAGCACTTCAATGGCACTCAGGATTAAGGTATTTATCCCTATCAGGGATAAGAGCTCTCAGATTTAATAGTCCCACCCCTAGAGAAACACCAAACCACAGGAACATGAGACTAGTAATTAAGAATTGTATCCTCTCTCTGCATACCATAAAGAAGCTAACGGGATACAGATAGGAAAAGGCACAGAGAAACCATTGGACAACCTGGACTGCATCCCCTAGATGACCAGGAAAGATAATGGTTTGGCACTTTATCTCTTCTCAGTTCTGCATTAAATGACATAAAATTGGTCATTAGCAGTGGTTAACTGCTGAGATTTCCAATGAGTTAATTTTTTTTAACTTCAAATATTAAGGGGGTACCAATGTTTTTGTTACATGACTTGAGTCTAAAATGTTATGTTTTTGAGAATGAATATAGGATCATTTAAAAATTATACTGAAGTCAGGGTTCAGGCGGAGGTATAGATGGAAAGGTGAGTGGGTGTCTCAGGTGAAAGAGGTGAATGCAGAAATTGGTAAAATTCTGCAAATCAGGACTTATAGGGAGAGGGGGTCTTAGTCCCTTTGGATTACTATAACAAACCTGCTAGCTTACAAAAAACACAACTGTATTCCTCACAGTTCTGGAGGCTGGGAAGTCTTAAGATCAAGGCACTGGCAGATAGTCTGGTGAGGGTTCGCTTTCCAGTTCAAAAACAGCACTTTACTGTGTTCTCACACAGTGGGAGGGCAGAGGAGCTAGTTCTCTGGGAGCTCTTTGGGGGGGGAAGCAGGGGTGGCACAGAGTCTCACTTTCTTGTCCAAGTGAGTGGAGTAGCATCCTATCTCACAGCAACCTCAAACTCCCAGGTTTAAGTGTTCCTCCCTCCACACCCTCACAAGTAATTGGGACTACAGGCACCTGCAGCCATGCTAGACAAATTATGTTTCTATTTTTAGTAGAGATGAGGTCTCACTCTTAGGCTGGTCTCGAACTCCTGAGGTCAAAAGATGGTCCTGCCTGGGTCTCTCAGACTAATAGGATTACTGATGTGAGGCACCTTGCCCAGCTTTTTTTTTTTTTTTTTCTTAAGAGAAATAGAACCAGAGCAGGTAGCTTGGCTCACGCCTATAATCCCAACACTGGGAGGCGGAGGCAGGCGGTTCACCTGAGCTCATGAGTTCGTGACCAGCTCTGAGTTAGAGTGAGACCCTGTCTCTAAAAATAGCCCGGCAGGCTATTTTTAAATAGTGTGGTGGGCACCTGTACTCCCAGCTACTCAGGAGGCTGAGGGAAGAGAATCCCTTGAACCTAAGAATATGAGGTTGCTGTGAGCTATAACGCCATAGCACTCTACCATGGGCGACAAAGTGAGACTCTATCTCAAAAAAAAAAAAGGACCACTCCTGCGGTGGATCTTAAACATGGGTACATGTGAAAACTTAACTAAATATAGAATATAAATGTCTTAACACAATAACTAAGAAAATGCCAGAAAGGCTATGTTAACCAGTTTGATGAAAATATTTCAAATTGTATATAAAACCATGCTACCCCATGATTGCATTAGTGTACACAGCTATGATTTAATAAAAAATTTAAAAAAAAATTTTTTTAAGAGAAACAGATGGGCGGTGCCTGTGGCTCAGTGGGTAGGGCACCAGCCCCATATACCAAGGGTGGCGGGTTCAAACCTGGCCCTGGCCAAATTGCAACAACAAAAAATTGCCAGGCGTTGTGGTGGGCACCTGTAGTCCCAGCTACTCGGGAGGCTGAGGCAAGAGAATCGCCTGATCCCGAGTTGAAGGTTGCTGTGAGCTATGTGACACCATGGCCCTCTACCCAGGGCGACAAAGTGAGACTGTCTCTACAAAATAAAAATAAAATTTAAGAAAAAAAAGAGAGAGAGAGAGAAACAGAACCTTGACATAATTGCCCAGGCTGGACTCAAACTCCTGGCCTTAAGTATTCCAACATCATCTTCCAGAGTAGCTGAGACTGCAAGTGCACACCATGGGATCTCTTACAAAGGGACTAATCCCATTGAGAACTCCACCGTCATGACCTGATCACCTCCCAAAGACCCCTCACCCTAATGTCATCACATTGATGCTTAGGTTTCACATATGAAATTTGAGAGAGATGAGCATTCAGACCAAAGCAATAAGGGAAGGAACATGGGGAAAAGTGGTTATTAGCACACTACTGGTTTGAGTTCTCATCAAGGCAGAGAGCCACATACTAATCTCATTCCAGACATTGGCGCAAATCAAGATTCCTCAACCTTGGCACATTTAGGGTATCAAGTGGCACATTGTGATGGCTCATCCTGTGCATTATAGAAATATTTACATGCAACCCCAGCTCTATCCACTAGATGCCAGTATCAACCTCTTTTCCCCCAGTTATGACGACCAAAAGTGTCTCCAGACATTGCCAAATGTTCCATGAGAGGCAAAATCACTCAGAATGAGAACCACTAGATTTAACTATAAAACTATCAAGAAACTTCCAAGATTATAATGTTGGAAAGATCAGTGGCTTTCAGATTATGCCAACCTCATTAGAGCTACATTCACTATACTTAATGCTTTCACTTAGTAGTCAATCTAAGACTCAATAACACTGCTGAAAGGTATTATTATGCCTCTCTTGCAGATAGACTTGTTTGTGGGTAGTGATGACTGACATTTATTTGACATTTATTTTGCACCTGGCACTATCGTAAGCACTTTACATATACTAACATTTAATCTTCAAAATATCCCTGTGCAATAAACACTATTATTAAGAAAACTGAGTGAAAAAGAAGTTAAATAATTTGTTCATGCTAATAAGTGACAAAACAGGACAGTTTGTCCTTCAATCTGGACTGCAGATGCCATCAAAAGGCCAGGAACTACATTACCTTCCATCAGTTAATTCAGGAATTTTGTTTTGCTTTGTTTTTCCAATTCAACCAAGAGTGCTGAGGAATGGAAAATGCTGAGGTTCCTATCTGCACTTCCTAATTAGAGGATGCTGCTAGCTAAAGTTCTTTTAACAAAGATATGGAGTGTATTTTCCTGTGTTTCTGATCTATGTGGAAAAAGTGTCATCAAGGATGAAACACCACACAAGCACTCCTGCATTGAAAACAACTAGAAACCTTTTGATTTCATAAATAATAAAGTGAAGGAATATTTTCTGGTGTTGCTTTTTTTATGATAGTTCTGACTTTAAACATATGCCATGGCATGAAAAATTTAGTTTTCCCTTAAGTAGGATTCATGAGAATTCCTAAGATAGCAGAACCAAATGCTGAGTTACATAGGTAACTCCTTAAGAAAATAGACTTAATAAAAAAAAAAGACTTAATATATATAACTTTTATATAATATATATAGTTTAATATATATGACCTTTTTTTTTTTTTTAATGGGAACCCAATTCCTTAAAAGTGGTTCTCAAAGGTTGTAATCATAGCACTCTGGGAGGCCAAGGCAGGTGGATTGCCTAAGACCAGCCTGAGCAAGAGCAAGACCCCCATCTCTAAAAAAATAGCCAGGTGTTCTGGTGGGCACGTGTAGTCCCAGCTACTCAGGAGTCTGAGGCAAAAGGATTGTGTGAGCCCAGGAATTTGAGGTTTCTGTGAGCTATGATGCCATAGCACTCTACCCAGGGTGACAAAGTGAGACTCTTGTGTCAAAAAAAAAAAAAAAGAAAGAAAAGAAAAGAAAAAGTAGTTCTCAACTGTATACCAGCAACATAGCATCACTTAGGAACTTGTTAGAAATGCAAATTCTTAGGCTTCACTCCAGAATCAGACACTCTGAGAATGAGGCCCAGCAATCTTTGTTTTTATAAACCTGCTGAGTGATTCTGAGGCATGTTCAAGTTTGAGAACTACTCAAGGTGGAGCCTTGAAACATCACCAGAAAAACCCCATAATTCCATAAGACTATGGATCTTAGAATTCACTATTTGGTGAAAGGCAGATTTTATAACAAGACTAACAGAAAAACACACTGTCTCTTCGCAAATATGAATTTCATGGCACAAATAAATCATCCTGACTGTTCTTCTTAGGCAGGTAGATGTTCTATGCTTAGTAAAAGAACAATGCAAACTAGAAAACACTGGTAAAGGTTTCTCAAAAAGATGGTTTTTAATTTACTATTTTTGTTTTTGAGACAGAGTTTCACTTTGTCACCCTTGGTAGAGTACAGTGGCGTCATAGCTCACAGCCACTTCAAACTCTTGGGTTCAAGTGATAACTCTTCTTCAGCCTCCCAACTAGTTGGGACTACAGGTGTCTACTTCAATGCCTACGTAGTTTTAGAGATGGGGTCTCTATTTTGCTCAGGCTGGTTTCGAACTCCTGAACTCAAGCAATCCACCTGCCTTGGCCTCCCAGAGTGCTGGGATTACAGACATGAGTTACCACACCCAGCCCAACTACATGTTTTTTTAAGAGGTCTAGATTGGAGTGCAGTGCCACGATCATAGCTCACTGCAGACTCAAACTCCAAGACTCAAGTTACCCTCTTGCCTCAGGTTCTCAAGTAGCTAGAATTGCAAGCGCTAGCCTCTCTGCATGGCTAATTTTATTATTATTATCTGTGTATGTATGTGAGTGTAGAAAGGCAAAATCTCACTACTTTGATCAGGCTGGTCTCAAACTCATGGTACGACCCAATCCTCCCACCTCAGCTGCTAAATCACTGGGACCACAGGCATGCGCCACCACTCCTGATATGTATTTTTGGACATGTGCACCCACTACTGAGGGGTGCTCACAGGAATCCACAGCCAGTATTCCAGAGGAGATGAAGGAAAGTGAACAGCCAATCAGGTCACATAATACTTGGGCTTCAAAGGCTGGGGCCAAGGGTAAAGAACTCCTGAAAATGAATGGAACAAATTCCTAAAATACAGAATACGTGACCATAAGCCAAGCACAGTGGCACAAGCCACTCAGGAGGCTGAGGTTGAGTATCTCTTGAGCCCAGGAGATTGAGGTTGCAGTGAGCTATATGATTAGGCCACTACACTCTAGCCTGAGTGACAGAGCAAGACCCTATCTTTAAAAAAACCAACATGAAAACAAAACAAAAAACTCATATTGTGAAGGAACTCTGTGAAATGAACAGGGAGGAAGCAAAAAGAAAAAAGAATACATGACAATCTCATCTTCTCTCTCATTCCATCCTCACTAACAGTTGCTGACTTGGTATTTCAAGGAGAAATGGAAACAACCAGGAAAGAATTTCTATGGTAACTCCCAGCCTACCTGCACCTGTGCCCACATACTCTGCCCTCCCTCCTCTTGCAAAAGAGGGGTCTCTGCTCCAGTCTGAGGTCAACACCTCCATCATCACACGAGCTTCTATCCCTGATCACCTGCTGGGGACCTCTCTCCACCAAATGCCCCCACTCTTTCCTGCACAGCAGTTTTTACCTTCTAACATCACTCACATTTTAAAGCATACAAGGATGCTATGTTTTTCCCTTAAAAAAAAAAAAAAAAAAACTGTTGGTCCCACATCCTAATCCAGGTTCTGCCTTATTCCTTTACCGCCTTTTGTAGTTAAGCTCCTCAAAAGAGTCATCTATAGAACAACTATAGGCCCACACAAGAGAAAAACACAATTAAATTCAAGTACGGGAGAGGAGGAGGGAGGGAGGGGGGTCGGTAAGCTCCCAACCAATGGGTACAGCATAGAGATATGTGGCACACCTCTTGGATGAAGGACTCAACCACAACCTGGATGCTACCTAACAAATGCAAACTATGTAATCCAATCCTATATCCTTATATCAATCTGAAATAAAAATAAATAAATAAATGCGTCATCTATAGCACTTTCTCCAGTTTCCATGCTCCTGTTCACTCTTCCATCCACTCCACAAGGCTTTCACGCCCACCACATCACCAAATAACTTGTCAAGTTTCACCATGCTCTCCATGTAACCAAATTCAATGGCCAACTCTCCCCTAATCTTACTTGATTATCAGCCTCATTTGATACAGTTGATCACTCACTCTCTACCTTGAAACATTTTCTTGTTGCTTTCAGAATATGCTAACCTTGGGAATTCAAAAATGAACATATAATCCTTTTTCTTTTTCTTTCTTTTTTTTTTTTTGAGACAAAGTCTCACTTTGTCACCCTGGGTAGAGTGCCATGGCATCACAGCTGACAGCAACCTCAAACTCCTGGGCTCACTGGATCCTCTTGCCTCAGCCTTTTGAGTAGCTGGGATTATAGGTGTCCACCATACTGCCCGGCTATTTTTTTAGAGACGGGGTCTCACTCTTGCTCAGGCTGGTCTGCAACTCCTGAGCTCAAGCAATCCACCCTCCTTGGCCTCCCAGAGTGCTAGGATTATAGGCTTGAACCACTGGGTCCAGCTGAAAATATAACCCTTGCCCTACATTTGTTGAGAAGACTTAGGCGATAGGGCAGGGCTTCTGGTCTTTCAGATCCTTACATAACTGTTTGCTGCAGTACTTCCTAGACTTTTGCATGTTATGGTACACCTAGAAAATTATATTTGCCCCAGTACTCTGGAATAACAAGACTGCTCCCAACAGAAGGGGACCTACTTAGCCAACCCCACAGCCATGGGTAGGGGAGTACAATTCACCCATTAAATGGCTCCAGTTTATGCCTAAAGCAATCCCATCTGTTTTCCTGTCCTATAATAACAATACGATTGTTTAATTTTCTCAGTAATAGACCTCTGTGTCACAGGCATTTTGTCTAAAGGCTTCGCCTTATTCTTAACATCTTTTTTCTTAGAACTGTAAAAGATTTACTCCTTCAGTTCAAGAACTATTACATATCTTGTTCATGTAGCCCACAGCATCTAGTACAGTGGTGAGCATGTAGCATGTTCTAAAAAACAAATCACATTAGGCTCGGTGTCTGTAGCTCAGTGAGTAGGGCGCCAGCCACATACACTGAAGCTAGTGGGTTCAAACTCGACTAGGACCTGCTAAACAACAATGACGAATGCAACAAAAATATAGCCAGGCATGGGCATCCCAGCTGACTTGGATCCAGAGGGACCAGGGAGCACATTTTCAGAAATCTAACCCTAGAGATTTGTGTTAGAAGCTAGAGCAGACGTCACAAACTCTAAAGCCAGCGAGAACTGGCAGATTACATGAGTGGGTGAAATGAAGGGTGTAAAGCCTTGACAAACTCAGTGTTCTCTGCGATACTTAGAAGTATTATGACTTTTTCACTTTTAGAAAAGCACAATCTTCGGGGGGGTGCCTGTGGCTCAAAGGAGTAGGGCGTAGGCCCCATATGCCAGAGGTGGCAGGTTCAAACCCAGCCCCAGCCAAAAACTGCAAAAAACAAAACAAAACAAAACAAAAAACCCACAATCTTCTAGGCCTGTCTTTTCCCAAATTTTTGTAGAGACATGGCACAGAGAAATATTTCTCTAAGTGTAACAGACATGTAAGTATAACAACAAATAGCAATTTGTGAGACCTTGGTGAGGGGGGATGCTGGGGCCCAGGATTCCCCTGATTCTTCATTTGTCAAGGGAAGCTCAGAATCCAACTTTTGTTTTTTTTTTTTTTTTAGAGACAAGAGTCTCACTGTATTGGTCTTGTAGAGTGCCACGGCGTCACAGCTCACAGCAACCTCCAGCTCTTGGGCTTAGGCGATTCTCTTGCCTCAGCCTCCTGAGTAGCTGGGACTACAGGCGCCCGCCACAATGCCCAGCTATTTTCCGTTGCAGTTTGGCGGGGGCTGGGTTCAAACCTGCCACCCTTGGTATATGGAGCCGGCACCCTACTCACTGAGCCACAGGCGCCGCCCTGTGGTCTTCACTTTGAACTTAAATGTTTAAAACTGTAATGTTAGAAATGCAAGAACAGAACAGTTGTGGAGAGGCTCTTCTCACTGTTCTCCAGAATCCTGGCCTTCTGACAAAGTTTGGTGGACCTGTCCCTGTCTCTGCATATTGGCTGATGGTGACCGGCACCTGGACAGAGTATCGTCAAAACAAGCTAAGCTCTTAATTCTTTCCCTTCATTTACCCATTCTTGCAATAGGATATATTTTTTTAGTATCATAAGGAACTCAGAGGTTTTAATGTGTTTCATGTGTTTCAATCCATTGCTGACATTATTCTTTTTGAAAGATAAGTGGACTGGAACTTGCTTCAAAATCATATAGGATGCAAGGTCATGAGTGGAGGTTTGGATGAATTGGGAATGGTGAAGTTGAGTGATACAGATGTTCACGAAACTAATCTGTTTACTTTTGTATATATTAAATTTTTTTCCTAATAAAATGTTAAGCAAATAGATAAAATTGCCCCATCTGGCAGTGAAAACATCCTGAAATGAGATAGTGGTGGCGGAGGCACTGAGAGAGGATATCTGAGAAGGGTGAGGTCCAGGAGAACAGGTCTTCTCAAGGAGACCACAAGGGTACACCAGCAGGGTCCCCTCATGGTGACTCAGCTCTTGAGAATTTGTAGACTTAACTTCCTAGAAAATGGAAATTTCCACTTCTGTGAAATCCTGTAGTTCTGTGGGGCCTGGAACAGCATCTCCTGCTGGATTCAAACTGGCCAATGAAAAAGGTACCTGTGGCTTGGCCCCCGTAGCACACTGGTTACAGTGCCAGCCACATACACCAAGGGTGGCAGGTTGGAGCCCAGCCCAGGCCAGCTAAGCAACAATGACAACTGCAACAGAAAATAGCTGGGCATTGTGGCAGGCACCTGTAGTCCCAGCTACTTGGGAGGCTAAGGCAGGAGAATCACTCCAGCTCAAGAGTTTGAGGTTGCTGTAAGCTGTGATGCCATGGCACACTACCAAGGGTGACATAGTGAGACTCTGTATTAAAAAAAAAAAAAAAGGAAAGAAAGAAAAAGAAAAAGAAAATGGTACCTATAGGTTGGAACTTTTTGACTAGAGATAAAAAGGAAAAGACCAAGCCATTTGAAAGTCTTCTATGCCATAAGCTCCCGGCCAGTGAATAAAGCCCTTCCTCTTATAAACATGGTGTTTGAGTGTTCTTTCTCTCTGATGGGCCTCATCCTCCTGCAACTGCACAACACTGTGAATATACTAAAAACCACTGCATTCTAGATTTTAAAAGAGTGAATCATATGGTACATGATTATATTGCACTAAACATTTTGTTTAATTGCCTCATATTCGTTCTAAGGGAGCCCCTTTATTTGGCTTATAGTTTTTTGTCTTGATCTCTGCAATCTTTGATAGCTTTCTTGCATGACAAGATGTTCCAGGTTCATCTCACTCATTTCCTCTTCCAGACCTGAAATCAGCCATTTCATATGAAAGGCCTGATTCCTAATTCCTTTTAGCAGGAAATGTTATGCAGAGACCACATGCTGGGCGCTGGAAGTGCTCATCGTATGGGGTTGAACCTCGTTTCTAGGCTTTCTAAGGGGACAGACTTAAGAAATACATTCTCACTTAGTTTTGTTTCTGAAAGAAAAATACATCATGAATATTTCCCATTCTCAAGGTATGGTTTTTGTTAAGCTCTGATTTTATATTTTGTATATTCTGTGATACTGAGATACTATGATTTCAGATCATAAGGTTATTAACATAATTACTTAGTTTCTCTTACTATATACACTAGTGCTAAAGTAACACCACTGAGATTTTTACTAATATAATAATTACTAAGTTCAGTTTTTGTTTGCTTTGTACTTTTCTTTAGATAGACAGTCACACATCACATAATGATATTTTGGTCAATGACTGACCTCATAGACAATAGTGGTCCCGTAAGATTGTAACAGAATCAAAAATTTCCCATCCCCTAGTGAACTGTGTTAGGATTGCATATGGTATTCAGTGCAGTCATGTATGGTATAGGTTCACAGCCCAGGAGCAATAGGTTATACCCTCTAGGTTTGCTCTGTGATGTCCACATAAGGATCAAATCCCCCTAATAACACATTTCTCAGAAAGCCTCTGAGTGATGTCATGCAGTTTGGATGTTTGGCCCCTCCAAATCCCATGTTGAAATTTGAGCCCCAGGGTTGAATGTGGAGCCTGGTGGAGGGTGTTTGGGTTGGAAGGAGGGATCCTTTATGAACAGCTTGGTGCCCTCCCGGAGATGATGGGCGGGTCCTCCCTTTATTAGTTCATGTGAGAGCTGGTTGTATAAAAGAGCCTGGCACCACCTCCTTGCTCTCACCTCACTCTTGCCATCTCCATGTGACACTCATGCTCCCCTTTCACCTTCCACCTTGATGGGAAGCTCCCTGATGCCTTTGCCAGAAACAGATACTAGTCCCAGGCTTCCTGTGCAGTCTGCAGAGCTGTGAGCCAAATAAATCTCTTTTCTTTATAAATTACCCAGCCTCAGGCATTTCTTTGCAGCAGTGCAAAACAGACTAACACATATGACCTATTCCATTAAGGATGTCCAATTAAATCTCTATGTCATATATATATATATATATATATATATTAGTAACATATATACATTCTTTAAGATAGAGTCTCATGTTGTCGCCCTTTGCAGAGTGCCGTGGCTTCATAGTTCAATGCAACCTCAAACTCTTGGACTCAAGCAATCCTCTTACCTCGTTTTAGAGTAATTTAAAAGTAATTCTTCCCTGATATACAGTGATGTACATTTTGTTTTCTCTGTGTAGGAACTAGACTAGTTTGGGAAATGTAGGTGATCTGGTTTGGTTGAACACCCACAGTCCTTCATGTAGGGCTTCTTAATCTTTTATCAGAGTTTGTTATCAGAAGTCAATCAAACACCTGAAAGGTTTATTAAAACAAAGGGTCCTGGGAATACAACCTCCAAGTTCTGATTCTCTTGATCTGAGCTGGAGCCCACAAGTGTGTATTTCTACGTTTCCAAGGGTTTGTTGCTGCTGCCACTGACCCAGGGACCCCACTTTGAAAACCGCTGCTACAGTGTAGCCCATGAGGCAGATATCTGGCTCCATCAATATATGACGGTGGGCAAGTTTCTTCCCCTGAGTCTGGTTCCTCCCCTGTAAATCGTACCTCAAAGGGGTATTATGAGGAGGAAATGCAATAATGCCCATAAAGCATTTAGCAGAGTGCCTGAAATGTAACAAGTGCCCAGTGTACAGTGGCTGCTGTTACTATCCACAAACTGTTCATAATGCTAACAGCTGACTCCCTTTTGATTATTTTCATATGGTTAAGTCATCTACTCTTCAGATAACCAACTTGATTTTGCGTTTGGGGAAGCTAAGATATGGAGAGGGTGAAGTAAGGCCCTGGCAGAAAAGTAACAGAGCAAAACTTTGCAACCAGGCAGGTTGGTTCCTGAGAAATCCCATCAGCCTGGGTGCTGAGTCCATGAAGTTAGAGATAATTGAACCAAGAAACCTTGGTTCATTTACTTATTAAACATCCCACCTTGTGACAAATCTTGTTTTGAGGCAAGATCTAGGAATCAATAAGCACCTCTCCCTTTTCTCAGTGAGCTGACATATTAGAAAGACCTAGTGCTCAGTACAGATTTAATGCATGATTGATGAGGGAAAAATAATTTTTATCCTCACACGAAGGCATGGAAATTAACATTATGCTGAATAACAGCTGAGTTAAAGAAGAGATAAAAGAGGAAATTACTAAATTCCTCACACATAACAACAATGAAGTTATAAGTTACCAAGTTGGGGATACTGTGGGATATTACAAAAGCAGTTCTAAGAGGAAAATTTATTGCATTAGATGCCTACATCTGAAAAACAGGAAGACAGCACATCAACAATGTAATGAATCATCTTAAGGAAATGGGAAAGGAAGATCAATGCAATCTCAAATCCTGCAGAAGAGGAGAAATAATCAAAATTAAATCAGAAATAAATGAAATTGAAAAAAAAAAAGCATTCAGAAAATCAATGAAACAAAAAGTTGGTTCTTTGAAAAGATAAAATTGGTAAGCCTTTGGCCAGATTAAATAGAAATAGAAAAGCAAAATCTCTAATAACCTCAATCAGAAACAAAAAAGGGAAAATAAGAACAGATACCACTAAGATACATGAGATTATTTCTGACTACTACAAGAAACTCTACATACAGAAATTGGACAATGTGGAGGAAGTGAACCAATACCTGGGATCATACCATATTCCTAGATTTAACCAGGAAGAAATAAATCTCTTCAACAGACCAATACCAAGCACTGAGATTGAAGAAACAATAAAAAAATCTCCAACAACAACAAAAAAATCCCTAGACAAGATGGCTTCACACCAGAATTCTATTAAACCTTCAAAGATGAGCTTGTACCTATGCTGCAGAACCTATTCCAAAACACTGAGAAGGAAGGAAACTTCCATAATGCATTCTACAAAGCAGATACCAAAAGCAGGAAAAAACCCAGCTGAAAAGGAGAACTACAGACCAATTTCTTTTTTTTTTTTTTTTTTTGAGACAGAGTCTCACTATGTCACTCTTGGTAGAGTGCTGTGGCATCATGGCATCATAGCTCACAGCAACCTCAAACTCTTAGGCTTAAGCGATTCTCTTGCCTCAGCCTCCCAAGTAGCTGAGACTATAGGTGCCCACCTGGCGATTTTTTGTTGCAGTTGTCATTGTTGTTTAGCTGCCTGGGTTCGAACCCACCACTCTCAGTGTATGTGGCTGGTGCCATAACCACTGTGCTACGGGTGCTAAGCCTACAGACCAATTTCACTAATGAATATTGATGCAAAAATACTCAATAAAATCTTAGCAATAGATTATAGCTACACATTAAAAAAATTATACATCATGGTCAAGAAGGCTTCATCCCAGGGATGCAAGGTTGGTTTAACATATGCAAATCCATAAATACAATTCAGCATATTAATAGAAGCAAAAACAAAGACCATATGATTCTTTCAATAGATGCAGAAAACGTATTTAATAAAATTCAGCATCATTTTCTACCACAAATACTTAAGCATATGGGTATAGGTGGCACATTTCTAAAATGATTTAAGCCATCTATGACAAACCCACAGCTAATATCATACTGAATGGAGTAAAACTAAAAGCTTTTCCACTTAGTACCAGACAAGGATATTCTCTATCACCATTACTATTCAACATAGTGCTGGAAGTTCTAGCTCATACAGTCAGGCAAGAGAAGGATATAAAGGGCATCCAAATGGGGGAAGAAGAGATCAAACTCTTGCTATTTATTGATGATATAATCTTATACTTAGAGAACCCCAGAGACTCAACCACAAGACTGAAAGTGATCAAGAAATACAGTAACGTCTCAGGGTATAAAACCACAAATCAATAGCCTTTGTATATGCCAATAACAGTCAAGTAAAGAAGGTAATCAAGACACAATTTCCTTCACGGTGGCTTCAATGAAAATGGAATACCTAGGAACATAGCTAACAAAAGAGGTTAAGAACCTCTATAAAGAGAATTATGAAACCCTAAGGAAAGAAATAGAAGACATCAACAAATGGAAGAATGCTCTTGGCTTGGAAGACTCAACACTGTTAAAATGTCTATGTTATGCAAAACAATCTACAGATTCAGTGCAATCCCCATTAAAATACCAACATCACACTTTGAAGAACTGGAGAAAAAATTCTTTATTTTGTATAGAAGCAGAAAAAAAGTGTATAGTCAATGCAATTCTTTGTAATAATAAATGCAATGCCAGAAGCATCACTCTACCAGACTTCAGGTTTTATTAGAAGTCCACAGTGATCAAAACAGCATGATATTGGCACAAAAATAGACATAGACATATGGAACTGAATAAATAACCAAGAGATGAAACCAGTCTCTTATAGCCATCTAATCTTTGATAAACCAAACAAAAGCATATACTTGGGAAAAGAACCCCTATTCAATAAATGGTGCTGGGAGAACTGGATAACCACATGTAAAAAGACTGAAATTGGACCTGCAACTTTCACCACTTACAAAAATTGACTCAAGATGAATAAAAGATTTAAGTCTGGTAATGCCTGTAGTTCAAGCAGCTTAGGCGCCAGCCACATACACTAGAGCTGACGGGTTCAAATCCAGCCTAGGCCTGGCAAACAACAATGACAACTACAACCAAAAAATAGCTGGGCATTGTGGTGGGCATGTTGTGGTGGGAGATGGAGGCAGGAGAATTGCTTAAGTCCAGGAGTTGGAGGTTGCTGTGAGCTATGATGCCATAGCACTCTACCCAGGGTGATAGCTTGAGGCTCTGTCAAAAAAAAAAAAAAAAAAAAAGATTTAAAGATAACACATGAAACTATAAAAATCCTAGAAGAAAGTGTAAGAAAAATTCTTGTGGATGTCTACTACCTGGGGAAAGATTTTATGAAAAGGACTTCAATGGCCATCACAACAACAAAAATAAACAAATGGTACTTAATTAAACTGAAAAGCTTTTGCACAACTAAGGACACAACAATTAAAGCAAATGGAATAGGAAAAGGTATTTGCATATTACATATAGGACAAAGACTTTATAACTGGGATCTATAGAGAATTCAAATTAATCAACAAAAAAGACTAAACAATCCCATCCATCACTGACCAAGAGACACGAACAGAACCTTTTCTGAGAAAGATAGACAAATGGCTAACAAACATATGAAGAAATGTTCATCCTAATCATCAGAGAATTGCAAATCAAAACCACCCTGAAATATCACTTAACCTGAATGAGAATAGCCCACATCATAAAGTCCCAGAGTTGCAGATGGTGGTGGGGGTGTGGACAGAGAGGGACAGTTTTACACTATTGGTGGGACTGCAAACTAATACAGCTTCTTTGGAAAGAAGTATGGAGAGTCTTCAAAGATCTCAAGTTAGACATCTCTTTCAACCTCGTAGTCCCACTACTGGGCATCTACCCAGAAGAAAAAAAAATCATTTTATCACAAAGACACTCGCACTAGAATGTTTATCTCAGCTCATTTTGCAATCACCAAGATGTGGAAACAACCTAAATGCCCATCAAGTCAGGAATGGATCAACAAGCTGTGATACATGTAAACCGTGGAAGACTATTCAGCTGTAGGAAAAGATGGTGACTTCACATCTTTTGTATTAACCTGGGTGGAGTTGGAACACATTCTTCTTAGTAAAATATCACAGGAATGGAAAAGCATGTATCCAGTGAACTTAATTTTATTTTACTTTTTTTTTTTTTTGAGACAGGATCTCATTATGTTGCCCTTGGTAGAGTGCTGTGGCATCACAGCTCACAGCAACCTCAGACTCTTGGGCTCTAAGTGATTCTCTTACCTAAGCCTCCCAAGTAGCTGGGACTACAGGTGCCCACCACAACACCTGGCTATTTTTTGTTGCAGTTGTCATTGTTGTTTAGCTGGCCTGGGCCAGGTTCAAACCTGCCACCCTTGGTGTATGTGACCAGTGCCGTAACCACTGTGGTATGGGCACTGAGCCCAGTGTACTTAATTATATTATAAATCCAGTATATCATCTAACATATGCCCACATAGAAGAATAACTTAAGTCTATTCAAGTTGGGAGGAGGGGGAAGAAGAGAGGGGAAGAGGTGTGGGGGGTATTGGTGTGCTCCCACTTAAAGGGCACAAGGTAGGGGTGTATGGCACACCATTTGGGTGCGGGACACAACAAGAGGAACTGTACCTAACAAATTAAAAAATTATGACCTGCTTGTTTGTACCCTCACAGTAACCTGAAAAAAAAAAAAGATGATAGTCTTCAACCAAGTTATATCGTTAATTATATTAAATGTCAATAGTCTATAGGAATCAACCTAACAAGATATGGAAGACTTTTTTTATTTTTGCTGTTTTTATGATGCTAATTTTGAAAAAAAAAATTTATTAAATCAAAACTTTGTATATTGATGCATTTATGGGGTTCAGGGTAACTGCTTTAATATATAATGTGAAATGCTTACATTGAACTAAGTAACACATCCATCACAATTATACTCATTTCTTAATAGTTTTGAAAAGTACCATTGCATCATGCACATTAGGTGAGATCCCCCTAAATACCCTTCCTCCTCTCATATCCCCTCTCTGTCCTCTTCCCTTCTACTTTCTAGTATAGGTATGTTTTGCCATTCATATGAGTGTGTAGGTGATTATATATTGATTTCACAGTAGTATTGAGTACATGAGATACTTTTTTTCCCATTCTTGAGATACTTTACTAAGAAGAATATGTTCCAACTCTATCCAGGTAAACATAAAAGATGTGAAGTCGCCATCTTTTTTATGGCTGCATAGTATTCCATGGTGTACATATACCACAATTTGTTAGTCCATTCATGTGTCAAAGGGCACTTGGGCTGATTCCATGTCTTGGCTATTATGAATTGGGCGGCAATAAACATTCTGGTGCAAATGTCTTTGTTGTAAAATAATTTTTGATCATCTGGGTATATAACTAGTAGAGGAATTGCAGGATCGAATGGTAGGTCTACTTTTAGTTCCTTGAGTGTTCTCCAAACTCCTTTCCAAAAAGGTCATATTAGCTTACATTCCCACCAGCAGTGTATAAATGTTCCCTTCTCTCCACATATACGCCAACATCTATAGTTTTGGGATTTTGTGATCTGGGCTAATCTTACTGGAGTTAGATGATATCTCAAAGTGGTTTTGATGTGCATTTCTCGGAAGATTAAGGATGACAAGCATTTTTTTCATGTGTTTGTAGGCCATGCGCCTGTCTTCATCAGAGAAGTTTCTGTTTAAGTCTCTTGCCCACATAGAAATGGGGTTATTTATTCTTTTCTTTTCTTTCTTTCTTTTTTTGAGACAGAGCCTCAAACTTTCGCCCTGGATAGAGTGCTGTGGCATCATGGCTCACAACAACCTCCAATTCCTGGGCTTAAGCGATTCTCTTGCCTCAGCCTCCCAAGTAGCTGGGACTATAGGTGCCTGCCACAATGCCTGGCTATTTTTTG
>CAUYPK010102179.1:0-70614 GCA_963574355.1 Loris lydekkerianus | reverse complement strand
CCAATCTAAGTACTAACCTTCACACACATTTAGCTGACTTCGCCCCCCCCCTAGCCCCCCCCCCCCCACCTTGTTTTCCACTTTCGCGAGGGCACCCCCCCGCGGGGGGGGGGGGGGGGGCGGGGTGTGTGCATGTGGATGAAGATAAAACTTCCCGAACATAAAAAAACTCCATCTTTAGCCAAATCCCAGGCACACTTTGCCAAACACTTTCCCCTGAAATTTTCAAGGCCACATGTATGAACGGGAAATTTAATCCACATGTTTCTGATCCATATGTACACTTAATGCATCAAAATATCATCTCTTTGAAGTCCAAATGGCCTTTTTATAGACTTATTCCTTAGGAGTGGGAATTTGTGCTTGGCTAAGAACTAACAAATGCAAACCCTCCAAAGTCCAAGTTCCTCTCAAAGTTCCCAATCTAGGAGATTAAACCAGGCTTTCATATACACCCTCTATTCCTCTAACCACCTCTGTGTGACTGCAAATCTTGGGATACTTCATTCCACCATTCCTTCTCAGCCTTGATCACCTTGTTCATGGAGGCTTCCACTGAAAGCCAAGAGGTTAAGATCTAGCTTCCCAGGAATTACCACAACAGTGCTGTGAGGAAGAGTAGAGAGAGGAAGGGGCTGTCCCCCAGGCTCCCTCCAGGAACCGGAGAAGGAAATCAAGTGATTGGCCAGAAGTGACAGAGTGCCTGAGGGCAGAGCCAATAATTCAGTCTCCACTGCAGACCAAGGGTGAGATTCCAGGCTTTCCCTGGGAATCTTCACGGTAAAACATCACAGTTGGAAGATGCAGATTCAGAGCTTCCAGGATTCTATTCCCAAATGTTCCATTGCAGCCCTGCTCCAAACCTCATGCTGAATGAATGAGATTACAGGCCCGTGTAGTCTCTTTAAATCTCCTATCTGAAGATGATTTGAAACATAAATCAATGCTGTCAAACTGAAAGCTGGGGAAGAGGATTGGAAAGATGTGAGAGAATTATCCATTTCACGCAATGTTTCCATCAAGCTAAGCCCTCCCACCCCAGCTCCACCAGCTAGGCTCCAAATCACTAATAGTGGGCCAGAGAAGGGTAGGGTTGTCTGAGTTAAGCAGAAGGAATCCACTCTTTGCCTCTGAATTCCTTTCTAGTTCCCTTAAAAAGAGGTCTCTGTCTAATTCATTACCATATCTACCACAGTGCTTGGCTTATGGTGGTCAATAAACTGTTACTGAATTCATTGAGTGTGGCTATCTAAAGAAAAGTTAATAGACTCTGCTATTGTTCCTTTAAACATACCTTCTACTTCTTTTCACTCACTCATTCGTCCAGAATTTGACTGTAGAAAAATTATCAGCACTATCCCCCCAATGTACCCGTCATTAAACAATATTTAGCAAAAATAAATCAAATCTGTACTTAAGCAATTTGCTTACACTCTATCATTAATCACTTCAAGTGGGTAAATGAATGGTCATTTGCAAATGGCTGTAGAACACAGGGAATGTGGACTGCAAATTCCGTTAAGCTTGCCTTCTTAAGATAATAACTGAAAATGTTTATCAACTCAAAGATAATGCATCTAAAAATATCCAGCTATGCCTACATTAGGGAGTGAGGAAAATGGTGGCTTGTTGTATTCACCCATTTTAGGCTTTCTAATGAACTTCACTTGCACAACCATGGTCTACACTTGAGCATATAAAATCAACACTGAGTTCAAATTGTTCTTAGAGAATTACTTATTGAAACTCCATCAACCTCCAGGCTCGATATGAAAAAAAAAAAAAATGCTCCTCATCATTCAGCTTTCTCAGTAGAATCTACATCTGTGAGTTTTCTGTAAGCTGAAAATTGGAGTAAGCTAGCTAGCCATCTATTTCTTCATCAAATAGCATATACCACCATAATTACCATATGTTTCAGAGAACACTGTTCTGTGCTACTTCTGCTATCCAGATGGGAAAAGCAAAACAGGTGGACTCTTACATAATATGCCAACAAGCTGAATTTAGAATGTGAAGGTCAGCATCTCTGGCCCGTGCCCGAACCTCTGAGAAGTATCATATCCCAAAAGTTCTTCCTTCCTCTTAGTCTCAGGGGACCGTGAGAGACCTTCGGGATGATCTGATTCTGTGCTCTCTCAAAAACTGCGTGGCAGCCGATCCCTTCTTTCCATAAAAACCTTATGCAAACACCCAATATATAAAACCTACACTCTTTGGGGGCACTCTGCTTGAAGCTCAAGTTGTAGGGTAGTGGGAAACTCCTGTCTGCTTGATTCTGGAAGAACCCAAAGACATAGAGTTCCTCAAAGCACAGTTGAAAACCTCTGAAATAGTTTATTCCTCAATGCCCAGAAAGGTGAAATGGCTTGCATAGGATCTCTCAGCTAATGACAGAAGCCATTCTAAACCCCAGGTATCCTAACTCTGTGTCCAGTGCTTTCATTACACTGAAATCTAGTAGCAGGGGAAGATTAAACTAAATGAGCAACCCCATCACTATTACAGTATATGAGTCAACAGTAAAATGGTTAATATACCAAAAAGAGAATCTTCATAGATCAAGACAAAATTATAACTAGGAGGTAGTGTAATAGTTGAGACCAGGAATTGGCAAACTTTTTTCCATAAACAGCCAGATAGTAAATAGTTTATTCTTTCAGGCCATTCGGTTTCTGTCACCAGAACTCAACTCTCATTGTAGCAGTAGACAAGATGTAAACAAATGAGTGTGGCTGTGTTCCAATAAAACTTTATTCATGGACTCTAAAATGTGAATTTCATATAATTTTCACATGTCACAAAATATTATTCTTTTTTGATGTTCCTCCTGCCCCCCGAACATTTAAAAGTATAATAAACCATTCCTGGCTCGCTAGGCCACAAAAAAACTAGGCAGACAACTTCAGTTTAAAAGAAAGCTTACTCCACAAAACTTAAGCCTAATCCGAATAGAACATGTAGGTTCTTTGGGAAATGCTTAGGACATAGTTCTTTGAAGAGTTCAGTCAGTGCAGTTACTCCCTAACATAGGCATCTGGGTTGCTATTTTTTCAAGATTTAGAGCCTAGTAAAATCCCATTGTGCAAAAAAAAAAAAAAAAGCGAACAAACAAAACAAACAAAAAAAACCCCAACAATATCTTCTTTCCTTTGAATGAAATCCCTGTGGGATCAGTGCAATGAGGGACCAGGCTCTGGGGACGTGATTCCACATATCTGATGCTGGTGTCAGTTTAAGCAGATCACTACAACTGTATCTCATTTTACTCTATGTTGGGTGTGATCCTAGGAGCCTGGAAGTCACTTATTTGGTTTTTTAAGTCAGAATTGTTACTTCCTTAGCAGGTGTGCTACCGAACAAGGGCAAATAAGGGAGTTTCCATGTACTACGATTCATCTTCAGGGGACTGGACAAGATTTTCCCATGGAAACAATTTTTAAATAATTAGTAATGAAACTATTACATTAAACAAGCATAAATCATGGGATTTATGCTTAAATAAAACAACTTACTCAGTGGGGTTTAATTGCTGTGTACTCCTAAATGAAAACGGGCAGTCTCACAACTTTCCTGATAACGTTTAGGAAATAAGAGTCTATTCAGTCCATTATTTAAAATGTCCTATCCCATATAAACTTCAGCTACAAAATTAATACTTCTTCCCCTGCCCTCACCCCTAACCCAACCCCAGTACTTTTATTGCTCCCTCCTCAGCTTGCTAAATGTGCTTCCTGAACCCTCTGAGCTACAACTCCTGCAAGATTTCTACTTGACTGATACTATTGTGACGCCTTAGCATCGCCACTCTCTGGACCTAGAAGACATCTAAAGATGAATCTCTTTCTGGGTTCTATGGGAACACTATGTAACTCACATTTGCCACAGAGGATGTGTTTCTATTCCAACTGGTGACCTGTTTCTTCCTCAGCCTTGAGAAGTCCTGCTCTATCTGCAGCCTCCCTCTGCAGAGGTCTGAGTGGTTGTGTCTCCAGGAGACTCTTTCACATAGGACTTCAGGAGACCTGTGCCAGCTTTCCCTGCTGTAACACCAGTCATCTGCCCTACAGCCTGAAAGTGCTGGGCAGCTCCCCTTCGTGCCAGCTCAGGGTCAGTCCATTTGGACTTTCCAGATCAATCAGATGCAAGTCATTGTATGTCCTAAGCTCAAAGGGACACATAGCTTTCCAACAAGCACCCTAGAAGCCCCTTTCTCTTCATTTAAAGAGAATAGGAAACAACTTCTCTAGAGGACTGCTTTGGGTTGGAACCCACTCTCCCCACAAATGCTTTATACAAATCCTCTTCACAACTTCTCCTCTCCTTGGCTCTATGTACCCTCAACATAGAGGAAAGATCCAAGACTTAAAGTTTTCATCTATGTTTTGTAAATACTTGTCTTAAGGCTTCAGTTTAGAATGTTATTTCTGTTGTTGTTGGGCCTCAGTAGAAACTTCCATTGGAAGGCGGTGCCTATGACTCAAAGGAGTAGGGTGCTGGACCCACATGCCAGAAATGGCAGGTTCAAACCCAGCCCCGGCCAAAAAAAAAAATAGAAAAAAGAAACTTCCATTGGAATCTCCTGCTATGGCTATTTAGAAGGACAGTTTGGCAAAGCACACTATGGGAAAAGCATGACCCCACACTGCCATCCTGGCCTCTATGAACAGTGCTGCCCCAGTGGAGACATCAGCATAGCACCAAAGCCCTACTTCTCCTAACCACATCCCACCAAGGTACCCCAGGCAGCCAGTGGAATACCCATTCACCCCTGACCAAACTGCATTCTTTATTTTTCATGATATTTGCTCATGCTGTCCCTTCGATCGTAACACCCTCCACTTTCCTTCTCATCTTAAAACCTCTCTAATATTTATCCTTTAGGGCTTAGCTGAAATCCCTCCACTGCTAGGAAGCCTTCCCTCACAGCCCCCATTTGAATTCAACTACCATGTTACATTCTACAAAAGGGGTAACTCAACATGTCTAAAAAGGGAGAAAAAGCAGAATGTTTTTGTATCAAACTATTATATGGAAAATGAGCAAGTTAATCTCTCTAAATTATTTGCATCACATAGATATTATTTTCCTAGAGAAAAAATGAAAATCAAGAGCTTTGAACCCAAACAGAAATGGATCTGAGTTCCAAGGCTGTTACAAACCAGCTGTAGGACACCAGCTAAGTTTTTTCACTTCTCCCAGCCACCATTTGTTCACACATACAAATGGAAATAATACATGTAACATCTAACTTACAATGTTACAGAAGAGGAGGAATCAAAAATAATACATGCAAGGCTCTATTACAATTTCTAGCACTTACTTGATATTCCATAAATGGCCACTGGAGTAGTATTAGTCATAATAATATAGAACTGGTCTCAACAAAAAAGGGATTTGTAGAACACTGAGATTCACAAGTTCGGGTACAAACCCCAATTATGTAGAATGATAATCCTTGAATATAATGGAGGATTATTGGTAAAATTAAGAACTTTGAAGACTCCATTTGGCAGAAAGAATATATAGACCCGTGTGTGTTCCACTGGTATGTAAGGGATAATCTATCTGCCAGTAATCAGTGTCTGTCAGGAAATGAGAATAACTATAAACATCATTGCGTGAGAACCAGGGAATGAGTTCTTCCCAAGACAGGTTGCAACTGCACAGTTTCAAGCTGACGTTTTATTTCACCTAAAAGAAATAATTGTGCTTATTAAGGTAGTTATCATTAGAGGATCAGGATCTTTGGGAAACCAAACTTCTATGATCTGATGCACAACAATTATAAGCAAGATCTTTTCAGGGGTTAGGAAGTCATAGAAAAACTAAAAGCCACCTTTCCAGAATGTGTTATGACCCCAACAAAGGGATTTAGGTGCCAATGCCTTAAACTTCATTGAAGTTGAATTTAGGGTTTATTCTTAAAAAGGTGTGTGAACAGAACAGGTTGCGTCTGCCTGTCCTGGTAGGTTTAAGTCATGAAAACAATCAAGTACATTCAAAACATTTGCTCTGCTGTGTATGATCTTTTGGTTATCTTAGAGAAGCAAAGTAGCCCAACAAAAGCTAACTCGCCACATATGCTACTTAACACTGATTCAGTCTTTGCTTCCAAGCTAACTTGATAGACTCTCTTCTCTCCTACCAGAAGACTGAAGAACGATTGCAAGTTTATAAGTGAATACAGAAACACTGCCCCACAAGTCCAAGGCCAATTAACATTTTCCCAACCTCAAATGAGAGGAACAAGCCACAAGTTCATAGATTTCTATGAGCAAGAAAAGTTGGTGTGCAAAGCTGATTCATTGAGGGGTGGAATGTGAGACACTTTAAAAATAGATCTCCTCTGATTCCCAAGCCTTTGCAATGGATTTAATAATATTAAAGGTAGATGAGGATACAGCCTTACCCCCATCTTCTAGGTATTTGTTCACATCAACCATGTGTCATCCTAGCAGGGACAATGGTAATTTGAGAAGTAAATATTTCTGTCAACTCACATTCTAGCCATTAGGGAGGCCACCAAATCAACCTCTTTACTGAAGTGAACTTGTTTAGGATTTTGCTGTTATATGAAATTCAGATGCTTTGATCTATGAATGCTCCAAATTCCTTGGCATGATGTAAAAAAAAAAAGTAAGGAAAATCATCCTTCAGCCCCAAGTGAGAGATGATTTACACAGTTAATCCCCTCAAGACAGACATGGGGAAGGGACTGCCACACACGAGGATGGAATTTGAAGATGCCTGACTTGGCTATGAGATTGATCTGTACTCTGGACATGTTTTTTCATCTCCTTCATCCTTATATGTAAACTAAGAGACAGACTCACTGGATAAAATCTAAAATTGCTTCTAACTATATGACTCTGACTTGGGGGGAGGGGAGAAGGAAAGAGCTATATTATACACATAGTATAACTACAAATCCCATACAAAATACAGTACTACTTCTAAATAGAACCATTATAAAACAACAGCTAATATCTTCCCAAATGCATAATTCTCACTGTGAATCATGGACTAAATTAAAACTATGTTAAATTTATGATAACGCTTTGGAAGATCAACTATTTTACAAACTTATTCGATTTTTATTTTTATCGTACCTTAGTTGTTTTCTTACTAATTTGGAAAACTCAGATAAGTAATAGTCTTATATTTACATTACAATTTATTCAGTTTCCATCATGCAGAACAGATTGGCAATTTTTCAGATTAGATTTCTGTACTTACTAAATAACAAGTACATGTTAACACTGTCCTATTTGTGAATTTATGCTTCAATCTATGAATAAGGTGATAAATCTTATATGAATTCTAAGACATACCTGAGTCATTAATTTTGTTTAGGATTTTTACTTGCAAATGAGAATACTTACACAATCTGACTAGAATATGAGGTTTAGAACCACTTCTTTTTTTCTCAAATACATTTAACCAAGCATAGAACTTTGAAATTGTTCATTGCTTTTTATCTTATCATAAGCTTCCTGTTGCAGGTTGAATTCCATAAAAAGGCATCTGAAATTAGCATGTAGGAAGTTTGTTAGGAAGTGTTGCTGAGATCAGCATGTAAGGAAGAGGCAGAAGCAGGATTGACAAAAGGAGAAGTTGAGCTGATGAGCCTCAAAGATACCTCAGCCAACCCACAAGAACCTCTGGATCTGGGACAGCCCTTTCAGAGTTGTCCCAACTTAAGGAAAAGTAGCTGGAGGAATAAATCCTTCAATTCCAAAGGGAGGTCTGGGTAGCTCATCACAGCATCCACTATACTTCCAAAGGGAGCCTATTCTAAGCATGCTAATATTTCAGTTGGCTTGGTACCAACCATTATTTGTTGAGAACATGCCATGGGCTAAAGACTACCAAATATTATATATATATATTCTTTTTATCAAGAAACTTAAAATTTAGGGGAGGGGACACTAGCTTCAAATGTGGACTTTGCATTAGATGCATTATAAAAATCACCCAACAAAATATTAAGATAACAGGCAAAGACAATACCAGAAGAAATGAAGGTAATCAGACAGAAATTGTTTTAAAATTTGAAGGATAGAGAGATGACTTAATTCTAAGAAGCCTGGAACAGAAGAATGTGAGTTGTGTCATTAAGGTTACAAAAATTTGGATGAGTGGACACCAACAGGCAAGTAAGGTAGTAAACACAGAACCTAGGGCCAAAGGCAAAGCTACTGGGAGTCATCTTCATACCACCCTTTGAGGAGGAGGAGCTCATCAGTACTGGGAATGGGAGAAGAAAGAGGGCACAATGAGGCAGGGAGACCACTCAATGAGTCCAGAGTTTTTGGTAAGCACAAAAGTGAAGGCATTTGATTCTTCCAGGATGGGTAACAACAATGTCAGTGTTTGATTTTTCAATTTCTGACCAAGGCAGAGGCAACCTGCTCTGGGATTGACTATGACAGCAACTTCCTCAGCAGACCAGATCCCCAGGGTGATTTCTGGGCAGCCCAGAGGCTATTTCTTTTGCATTCCCAATGATTCTGTAAGCCAGTATCCCTCAAAAGATATCTTTCTGCTTCAATTAGCTAAAGCCAATTCTGTTGTCTGTAACTAAGAACCCTAACAGATCCACATATACCTAACATTCACAACAGGTATGTGAGTGCATGTTATTATCCTCATTTTATGGGTAAGAAAATAGAATTTATGAGGTTAAATAACTTAACTGAAGATTTTCCAGTGACTATGTGGCCAAGTTCAGATTTGAAGTTATGACTATCTCACTCCCAAACTCAAATCATTTCTATAATATTGTAACAGTTTTCCGAAGGCAAAGAAATGAACATTCCTCCATATTTTCCATATGAACATATATAGCTGCAAACAGCAGTGTTTCCACAGCAGGTCATAAGATATTACATTCAAACTCTGAACTTGAGTACATAATTCCAATGGGAGAGCATCAAAAAGTAGAAAGTTGCCCAAAATCCATGCCAAAGACAGGAAAAGATGAGTTCCTGAAACTCATGGACCAACCTAGCTGTCTAACCCTTCTTTCCATGATTATTTACAAATTTAGCAACCAACCTCAATGAAAACCTCCATAGCCTCATAACTAAATTTAAGTCCACAGCATAAAGCAAGTTTTACATCCTCAACACGTGTTGCTCCATATACTGAATTGCAACATCTCATGAAGGTGAATTTCTTCCCTAGGAATGATGGAGGCAATTTAATCACCTTCCTTAGCCCTCTCAACTTGAAGATCAGTTTTATTAGGTGGATTCACTAGACAGTGGTCAAGATTATGCATTTCTAAGACAATTTGCCCATGGTTAAAAGTAGACTGGATAGCAGGATTAGAAAATAAGTGATACAGTATAACCACTACTCCCTTCTACTCCCAAGGAAACATAATCACCACTGGACTCTGGCCCAGAATTGTTCTCAAAACAGTGCCCTGGAGAGCCTCTGTCAAGCAGTCAGAGTTAAAACCAACCTGCAAACCTACATGTATAGTCTTTACCCTGGTAAACTAGCAGGAAAACTTAAGGCCAATGAATCTCATTGTGGTTGTACCTACCACAAGTTTTCTGAAAATCTGCCAGAGAATGACTTAGGCTCCAGGGTAAAGAAAGCTTACCCTCTGACTTCCACACTTCAAATTTGACTTTACACCTGTTTAAAACACTTTATGGCGCCCTTCCATTCCTACAGTGTTCTTCTCGAGGTTCCTTTCTGTCCTCAGTTCCATCTCTAGCACAGCTGACAAACGCTGCATAGACTCGCAGCTGTATCCTGAGAGGAGCCCCATACTTCTTAAGCTGCTCTGCTTTGTGACCTGACCTCCAGGCAGGATGCATACTTCAGTGCACTGACAGCTCAGTCATGTCTTTTGTCCCAGGCACACAGATACAGCAGGGTAGGGAAAGTTCACATTGAACGCTCACGTTTCAAAATGTAAATAAATGGCTCACACCAGAGCCCCAGTGCACTTAAGTTGGGAAGACAAAACCTTCTAAAGAAAAGATTTACCCAAATGGGGACTTTGCAGAGATCCCTGCAGGACCCTACGTCTTTGAGGGCTGCACCTGGAGGGCTGAATCAGGCAGGCCTGCTTCCAGCAGAAGACCCTGAACTGAGAGGACACATCAACATTCTTACCTTCTTTTCCTTCCTCATCTGACCCTAAAATATCTTTCTAATGTATATTTTTCTCTACTAAGCTTTATCCTTTTTTTCTTTATTTTTCTTTCTTTATCCATCTATTCTATGTCTAATATACTTTGTGCTTCCGAGTCCTCCTGCCTTTTCTCATATTTCTTGGTTCTACAGCTCTTACATTTCTTCTACTTGGAACCTTTTGTTTTCTTCCAATTTTCCAAAGAACTTTCACAGCTGGTCCCATCTGTCTCTTCTAAATGATCTTCCTCTTCATTAGCTACACTTATTTCCTCTCTGATTCCTCCTACATTGAATAGGTTGGACCCTGCAATCTCTATGCCCTAAATCGTACTAACAAACATGGGTTTGGAGATAAGATCATCCAGGGGCCCTGATTCTATCGCCCTTCATACACCAACCACAGGCAACAGATTCACTAATGTGTTAGTATCTTTTATCCTTTTCCTACAGTTATCTGATTTTTTATTTTACTTTTTATATTTAACTCATTTTAAACTTTCATAATTTTGAAACACAATGCTTATTCACAATAGGAAAATTAGTAACAACAATTAGTAGAAAGACAAAAATAAAGTTGTCTACAATTCTGCTCTTCAGACAATACCCCTGTGTTTCCTGACTGACTTGATGAGCACCGTTGTAAAAATTCACATGAGAGGGAGGGAAACATGTCCTTGCTCCTGTGAAGCTTATATCCAGTGGGGTGGAGGGTTAAGTGAGCAGATAAGTATAACACAGCATATTTGGGAAAGAATCGGAATCAACAGGAGCCAGAGCAAATCATTTCTTCTTTAGGAAAGTCTCCTGGAGGATGTAACATCCTGAAAGATGAGCGAAATCGGCCAGGCACAAAAGAGGGAGAAGGAACATGATGTTAAGTCCCCAGAGACAGAGCCTGGCACACCCCCAAAGAACCAATGAGGGTTCGATATGGCTAAAACTATGGGGAAACTGTGATCAGGAGCCAGAGGACAAAGGGCCTTGTAAGCCACGCAAAGAAGTTTCTATAAAATTTATGGTAACATTGAAGCATATTGAGGAAGTGAACAATATGATCCAATTTATACTCTTAATAGAATTATAAGCTTAAATGATAGAACTGCCCTGTGCAGTTGGTGCCATCCTTATAATAAGAACTTAGGGCAAAAAGAAAGAAAGAAATGGAAGGAAGGAGGGAAAGGGAAGGAGGAGAGAAGGAAGAGAAGAAAGGAAGGAAGGGAGAGAAGGAGGGAGGGAGGGAGGGAGGGAGGAAGGAAGGAAGGAAAGAAAGAAGGAAGGAGCAGGAAGGGAATGGGAGGTGAGGAAGAAAATGTAGACAGTAAGTAATGGAACCAGGATAAAATCTCAGGCAGTCAACCATGCTCTCTCTATGATCCCTGTTACATTCTTTATTGAGTCCCAACCATTTTGGGCAATCAATCAGGAAACTCAGGCAAATATGTTTTGTATGTGAAGTGTCCATCTTCCTTATTATGATGGGATTAGCTCTTTGTCTTGGACTTGAGGAGTTTTTGATTTCCCTAGGAAAGAACTAGGCAACCTGGAAGTGGTGTGTATGAGGAAAGGCTTTATAAAGGACGCCCACAGGCTTTCTCAGGACCCAGAACCAGAAACAACAACACGAAGTTACCCCAATTGCTGTTTTGGCTGTCACAAAATCTCAAATGATTATTCAACTTTCTGCTTTCACTTCTCTGTGAAGCTCTTATCAAAGCATGTTTTAAATATTATTATTGACTAAAGTTGGTCCTGATCCTAAAACACCTTCCCTTCTATGGACTATGCCAGATTACACAAGTATGTCTTAAATTATTTTAATAACTCAGAAAAAGTAGTATATTTCATACTGAAATCTAGTACAAAGATAAGTATCTACAATTGAAACAAAGGTTTGAAGAAACAATAGTTACCACATCAGCTTATGATACAGGTTTCCACTTTTCTTCATTTTCTTTTTCATTCTATTCTTTTCCTATTTAATCCATTATATCTGATGCTGAAATGGTATAATCATTTTGGAGAACTCGTTGTCAGAACCTACTAAAGCTGAACATCCCATAGTCTATGACCCAGCATTTTACCTTTAGGCACACACTCAAGAGAAATGAGTATGTGGGTCCACCACTGGACTTTTTAGAATGTTTACAGAAGCGATGTGAACAGAAGCAATGTTCATAAGGCCAAATAAATGGAAAATACCCAAAGACTCATCAACAGTAGAATGAATAAATGTTGGCATGTTCACACAAAGGAGTACTAGAATTGTTTGCTGTAATATGAATAAATTCCACCCATAATGTGAGGCACAAAGGCATTCATACCATATGATTCTTTTTATATAAAGTTTAAAAGCAGCCAAAACTAGTCTATTCCATTAGAAGTCAGGCCAGTGAGTTATTTCTGGAGGGCTGGTGATTTAAAGGATTCACAAGGGGGGCTTTAAGAGAACTAAGTGCTTCTTGACCTGCATGCCGGGAATGTGGGAGTGTTCAATTTGTGAAAATATGTCAAACTGTATGTGCACGTTTCTGTTTGTATATTACATTCCAATAAAATGCTTTTAAAAAAGATACTGGTCACACTTCTACTCACTAATTACTTGCTACCTGCAATTTAAAATACCATGTATACTACATTAGACATTAAAAATACCAACAGAAGACATACTATGATGTATCAAAACATTTAAGTAATATTCACAATAACATAGACAGCCCCAAAGCCTTATTTAGGAGATATTATATACCACCAACTAAAAGGAATCCAGAAAAAAATGAAACAGCTAAAAATAAGAATATACTGTCCCTTCACGGTTGACTTTTAATAACTTTACAGCTGCTTTCAATTCAAATTTTTATTAAATCTTTCATATTAATCTATACTTGCTGCCAATCACCTTGTTAAGAAACACTCAATTTTGAATATGCTTACCCAGATTTTTCCATAGTGTTCAAGCTACCAGTCTCTTTTTATTGAAATATCCAGGAGCAGCTCACTGGTAAAGAAAATGTCCCCTAAATCTCCCCTTTACAGGGCAGGCAGGGTAGCTTGCACCTATAATCCTAGCACTCTGGGAGGCCAAGGCATCTGGATTTCTTAAGTTTAGGAGTTCGAGACCAGCCTAAGCAAGAGCAAGACAGTGTCTCTACTAAAAATAGAAAACTTAGCCTGGCATGGTGGTACATGACTGTAGTCCTAGCTACTTGGGAGGCTGAAGCAAGAGGAAAGCTTGAGCTCAGAAGTCTGAGGTTGCTGTGAGCTATGACGACATGATGGCACTCTACCCAGGGCAAGAGAGTGAGACTCTGTCTCAAAAAAGTAAAAAAAAAAGAAAATAAAGAAAGCTCCAGTGCCTGTGGCTCAACAGAGTAGGGTACCAGCCCCATATGCCAGAGGTGGTGGGTTCAAACCCAGCCCCAGCCAAAAAAAAAAAAAAAAAAGAAAGAAAGCTCCCCTTTATGACTGTGTCTTTTCAACTAGTCCTTCTGTGTTTCCCATTTGAGCTTCCATCTATCACAAGGTCACAAGGGGTCCTCAAAATCTCCAACCTGCTCCAGCTCATCCTGGCAGTGAGAAGAGATGTCACCCAGACATGGCTGATTACGATCAGCATTTACACATTTATAAGCGAGTGTGGTACTTAGTATTTTAAAGAGGCCCAGATGTGTGCCTATGCATAATCATTATCTTTCTCAAGCAAACTATACTTTACCCACTACATTGCATATGATTTTTGTTTTTCAAATAGCAGATTGTTATACACTATACAGGACAGATGTCTTCCAAGACATTTCTTGGCTGACATCTTTATTCCATGATTCCATGAGAATTTTCTTCAAATTCTACAAAGTGGTAAGATCTCCAGTGAAGGCGGTCCAGCTATCTTGGGAAGGGCTTTTCCCCTTAGCCTGCCTATAAGTGTCAATCCGCCAGAGGCTGCAGATGCCATTGCCTGGCTTGCGGCCCCTCAATACATCATCGTAGAATGGATAAAGGTCTTTGGAGCTTTCCAATCTCTTCTGAAACCTAGATTGTATCAGTTTCCAAGAATGTCCGACTTTGTTGGGCCATCCAAAATATCTACCCCAGTCTCCTTTACACATCCATCTAAACACAAAGGCAGAAGATACGCTGAGCATGACAAGAAGCCAAGAGCCATGCAATGCTCTGAGGACAAACTGAGAGTCGACTATGAGAACGACACGAAACAAGTTTAACCTGCCTTACACAAAAGCAGAATTTAAATTTTCTATCCTCTAAAAGTACACTTAAAAAATGAAATCTTTCCATATGGTTTTATTTACTTCTATATAAAAGAATTAGCCTGAATTCTGCTTTTTAAAGAAGAAAATAGAGTTCTACGTACATAGTGCTGACATACACACTAAAGTCATCTGGAAAAAATACAAGCTACTATAACAAACGCCAAAAGTAGCCAGTCTCATTCTATTGAAACAAATAAATCGAAAGGGAAATGTGGTTAGTTGACAGAGTGAATAGAGAAAATTGATCTCTTATTGTCAAATACACTGTCTCCAACGTGAGGGTTGAGAAGTTCTTTTGCACACAGAACTTCAAACCTTTAAATGAACCTATTTCAAAGGCTTCTTATAGCCGAGGTTCAAATTATTCACACCAGACTCAGTGTTTACATTAGATATTCCTCTTTAATTCTTTAAAGGAAAAAATAAAGCCATTCCTAGCAGTAAATAGTATTTTTACACAAAGTTTTGAATCTCAAATGAAGAAAATCAGCATATTCCGTAAAAAGAACGTTTAGCACCAAATGTTCAAAAGACTATGCCTGGGCTCTCCCTTTTACGAGTGCACAGTTGTATGAGAGCCCAGACATTTAAGATTATAGTAAACTTGTAGTAGAAGCACATTTCCTTTTGGAATACAATACAACTGCAAACAAAAAAAAAAAAAAAAATTGTCCTATTTCCTCTAGTTGTTTGCCAAATGGTGATATCCTCACAGCAGTAAGAGAATCCAGACACCACCAGGAAAGGGGGCAGGGAGAAATTCTGCCATAGAACAAATCCAAAAAGAAAGAAAGGAGAAGCATTTCTAAGACCAACGGTCATATTTTCAAACACACAGGCTCCTAGGTTTGTTTCTTTTCTAATATTATTATTTTGTTGTTGTTGCTAAGAAGCAGGGCCTTATTTTTGCAATAACATAGAAAGCATTTTGCAAAGGACTCAAACTGCACATGGCTTTAAAAAACACTTTATAGGCTCATCAGCATAATCCTCAGAGTGTTAGCTCTTTCCAATCACAGACTGATTCCATTTCCTTCCATTTGCCACCAATTCTGCCTCTCTCCATTGCCACTGTTTCTACTACTTTGTTTTGTCTTTCTCGTCAGTAAACTTGACACCCTGGTAATTCAATCTCCTGTTCAATGTCATGGTTGAATCAAATCGCTGTCACTCAAAATATAACCTGCGGCCTAAACTATGCTATGGTTGAGTGATCAGGGCAAATATCCACAAATCTGGAATTTCTGGGTTTTCAGCCACTGAGTTACTAAGTGGCTTTAGACAAGATCTTTCCTCTGCCTCATGAGAACAGGTCAAATCCTGTTTGTACTGACTAGGATTCTGCAGGGTCGGAGACTTCAGGCGAAAACTCCACCTGCAACTGGGCTCTCTGTGGATTGCAGGGGGAATTGGTCGTAATGGATTTAAGCAGCAAATTGGTGACAGCAGCATTGACCTCACAAGATGGAGGTGAGAATTAGCAAATTATGGGAAAGCTTAACAAAATGTCACTTTCACACCCGGGTCAGAATTGGAAAAGACCGAAAGGGAAACCTGTTTAAAGATGTCTTTACTCACATAGTATAAATAATCAGTTTTCCCAGAGTAATCATTTCCATTCCCACCACTAGCTCTACTTAAGTTTGAAGGCCAATAAAAACATAGTGCTGGTTTACAAGGGTTACATGAAATGATGGAAGATGGTGAATCTTTCTTAAGTTCAGAAGTTTAAAGAGAAAATCCTTAGGTTGGAAAATGACAAACTGTACTGATACTGAATTTTTTTAACAGTGCAAGACATGAACCAGGACCAAGCATATTATACAATTGTTAGTAGACAAAGAGTAGAAACCATTCTAAGGATGGCGGAACATCTGGAGGAACAGGGCTTGTTCATGAATTGGAAGTTACAAACATGCACACACACAAAAATTATTTCAGCCAACTATCCTGCTGGACATTTACTGTGACAGGAGTGTTGAAAGGAACCCAGAGGAGTTGAAACTGGTATTGGAAAAGCATCTGACAGGATCCAGAGCTAAGGCACCCTACTAAAAGATCAGAGACCTTTGCCTAGAAACCTCACTCCAAAGGAGAAAGGGTCAAGCAGAGAGCTCGTAGCTGAATTCTGTCAGAAGATAGGCACTCCATAAATCTTTGTAGAATTGAATTGCTGACAGAAACCATACTCAGATGGAAGTACTGGGGTTTTTCAAATTAGAAGAGCTGCCTTTATGAATTTTACTGCTCAAACAGAGTGGTTTGGGAAGGAAGGAACTTCAGAACTAAATAGTCTATTTTGCAACTAATAGTAAAATCGGAGGGAAAGTAAATAGCAGGAGAGCAGACAATCAAAATCAAATGGACATGGACCATTTAAGTAATTGGGTCAAGGGATAGTAAATGCAGTTCAATTTAGGATAATGTTCAATAAATTGCTTTAAGAAATAGCCCAGGGAATTCAGGTTAAATGGAACAACCATGTAGGAGATTGATCTGCAAGTCACAATAAAGAAAATCATTGAAACCAACCATCAGAGCATTACCAACATTAGCAAAAAGGCCGTGGCTATCCTAACAGTAAAAATGCAAGTCGACCTGCTCAGACCACAGAGCAGCTGTCCTCATTCACACGCTGCTTTCTGCTCTTTCTGTGCTAGGGAAAAGTTAACCATTTTCCAAGCAGCTCTCCAGACTTAGTATATTTCAAGATTATTATAGGCTTCCCCTAATTTCTTTCCAAATTTCCTCTTTTGCATGGAAAAGTTGACAGTTAAATTCACAGATGAAATGGACATGTTACAAATGTTACTACCCACTTGGGTTCTTTGACGGACCACCAGGAGTTGTAGCCCCTCCAAATCAGTTTGTCACAGCTAATGGGCTTTCCCCCCAAAGAAGGTGGGATATGGCACAAAGACAACGCCAGCCCTATAGGTACAACTAAAAGTAAACTAAGCTCACACTTTCTCCCCTCAACAGAGAAAGTTGGAAATCACTTGATCAACAGTTGTTATGTTTACATTTAAACCGGATTCCTTTAGTTATGGGCAAGAAACACCGGGATACTGGCTAATTTCAGTGGACATTCACTCAGCCATGTGCCAGGCACTGCATTAAGTGCTGGGGACTCCACATTGAGTGAGTTGCTGTGCCCCCTGCACTCCAGAAGCCCAGACTACGGAGGGGACAATTACAACACAATGTACAGGGTAAGAATAACTTCCACTGTGTGTAAGGTAATCACATTCATTCTCTGCACACCTGGTCTGGACATAAATTTGGAACAAATTTTCAAAACTCCAGAAATTTTTAGAAAAGGAAATGTTTTATTAGTGTCTTTAAGGCCCAACTAAAGAAAAGATGGTTTGATGAATTCCAATTACTCTGCTAAACAAAAATGGTCTGTTGTTGCCAGCGAGACTTCAGCTTAAGCAGTAATATTCTAGCCAACTTCCTTTCTCGGTTCACTTTGTCCCTTTCTGCTCCAGACTTGGAGGAGTATACTCTTCCAGGCAGCTGGGATTCACCTGAATTCCTGAAAGGAGCAGGACTCACCCAACCAGACTAGTTAAGTGACTAGATTTCACTAGCTCAAGAAAATATTTTAAGGGGGGCAGCATGGACGTTGGAGTGTGAGAAAGGTGGGTTTGGATCCTCTCTGCTCTGGATCAGCTGTTATGGAGCCTCTCTGCCCCTCCTCCCCCACCACGTCATAGGAATAGTAATGGCTGACTGTTGGGTTGTTCCTTCTATGAAATGTGGCTATACATGAGACACAGTGCCTAGCTTGTAGTAATAATAATAAGGCCCACTCCCCCAGGCCACTGTCCTGTCAGATGCTGGGAGAAATCACCTCACTACATTCTCTTCTTCTACCTAGCCCATCTCTGACATATAGTGGAGAATGGAATGGTCTCAGTTTGACAGTAAATTCTGATAGATACCTAAATTGGTATCTTGTGAGTAAAAACATGCAGAAACTAATCCTCCTTCTAGAAAAAACTTTCAGAATCATCTTTCTCCAAACAGTCTTAGACAGGAAACCATGGTGTGCTCTAGATTTGGTTTTGCAAGTTAATAATCCTATCCTGGCTACTGTGAAAGAACTGGAAATGGGAGAATTTAGCCACAGGGTGGGAGGAAGCAGGAAAGGTGAAAGGAGAGTACCTCAGAAGAGAGGCTGAGTAACTAGCCAAAGACATACAGCCTTTCAGAAGTAAAACTGAAGTGTGGTATGCTTCAGTTTCCAGTGCCATGCTCTGTTCTGGCCCGACATGGGTTTGCCTTCTTCACTGTCAGAGCCTTAACCCCCAGCCCTGGGCACCACCCACAACCTGCAATCCCAGCATTCCTAGCAGTTCCTACTCACCATATGCACTCAGTAAGTGCCTATAAATGAGCAATCTTAACAAAGATCAAATAAAAACCATGCAGTAGCTCAGAATCTTCACTTTAGCTAAAACCTCATAAAAATAAATACCAAAAAAGGGAGATAGGTTGTTCAAAAGAAGGAAAAAATGAGATGTTTTGCTCCAAACTACCAAACACATTCCAGTAAGTTCCTCCATTTCCACCCAATCATTATCTTACAATATTTTTTCTTGACTTGTTTTTTTCCAGGACAATTTGCTATTTATTCTCAAAAGCAACTCTTCGAATAAAATATATTTCATCATGATTCAAACTTACAACATTTTTTAGTAAAGAAACACCAGATAAACACTAGGAGACCTAATACAATGGTGCCAAACAACCAAACAGATGTGATTTCTACCACTTCCTACCTTTCCAAAAGACATGATTAATGGAGAATTATAGGAATAGTCTAATTCTTGTTGACAAGCATGATCGATTTATTGGTGCTTACAGCCAAACAATAACCAGGTCCACGTTTCGAATCACTGCAGATGACCCGGAATCTGGGGCTCATCAGGACTCTATACTTTGCTACAAGACTAGTGCCAAGAAAATTTCCTTCCAGCTCAGTAATCCTACTTCCTTTCTGGATAAATTCTACATAGCTTTCCCTTTGCTCCTGCCTTGGGGGTAAGATTTCTTGCAGTGGCCTTGTTAAATGACTTCTGTCTTTGAAAGAGTCCTTAAATAAAAGTTACATTACATCTCTGATCCCCACCCTTGGAACAATTTCCACTTTCCACCCAAACAATACCTTCCACAGAAATCTCATCTACCATCAATCTCCCCAGGGAGCTATCACTGATCCTTTTGTCCCAAGCGGAGGTTAGGTTCTCCTGCCCTGTGTTCTTACAGAACTCTGTGTCTCCCCAATACAACATCTTCACACTTTATCACTAATTTCTATTTCATTGCCTATCTTTTCAACTGAACTGTGAAGCCATGAGGAAAACATCATACCCTCACTACCTGGTGGTTATTAAGTAAACTTTCCAAAATTTGGCCATTATAGCCCAAATAGTCTTCCCTCTCCAGAGGGAAACCACAGCACTTTAACTCTTGATATTCTAACTTTCATTATTTTTATAACTGAAACCTAGGAATTTAAACACAGGACATGACCACACAATTAGGGATGTTTTCTGGCTTTTTTTTTTTTTTTTGTACTTAGATAGGCTCTGGCCAGTTTGATGTGAGTTGGAGACTTCCACGTTGTCATTAAGGAGAAAGTTTCTTCTCTACTTTCTCTTTTACCCTTCCTAAAGTCTGGAAAGCCAACATAATAGCAGCAAGACACTTTCAACCTAGGAGAAGAGTACAACAGCCCAAACAATGGCAGAACAAGACAAGAGAAATCTAGCTCCCCGGGAACCTCAGAGAGCACAACCAGCTGCCACCTCTCTCTAGACGATTAAGTCCAGAAAGAAGCAAGCTTATCTCTTGTTTATGCCTCTCAACTTGGAGATGCTCTCTTGCTTTTATTTTTTATTTGCTTGTTCAGAATGTTAACTTAAACCTTAACATTAACAACTTAAATCAACTGCAAATGTCAATAACTTAATTCCAACTACAGAGGGACATTTTTGCAGTTTCCTGTTCTAGTATCCAATCATTTATCATTACTCGCACCATGTATACAGGAAACTCATAATCATTTACTATTCATGTAGCTTTTACCCAGCAACAATGAATAATGTAGTAAAGTATAACTATGTCTACCAACTGCACTAGACTAAATTATTTGTTTACTTAACTGATGACTGCTGCCTTAATTTGGAGTTGTTAAAAAAAAATGTTATGCTAAGTGGTACCAACTGGCAAAGTGACAAATTATCCTACTCAACGTTATTCTGGACCATGAAGAGTCCTTTGCGTAAATAGTATATTCAGCCAGTTCTAAAACATTGTATAGTATCTCTTCCATCCCTAAGGACTTGTGAGGCTACAACCAGAAGCAGTAGTGATTTTCATGCTTATGTGATCAGTCATGGGCTTTTGAACACTTCATACTTTGTATGTCTAGGTGTTTTAGAAAGCCAATATTTTTCTGTTAAAAGTTATATACCTCAGGGGACATCATAATGGACTCAGTCCTTCTTGTGCTTTTTCATAGTACTGAAACTTTGAAGTCAGAAAGAATACCCACAATGGCTGGGAAGTGTTATCTTAGCTGAAGGCTCTTAATGCCACAGTTAGCCGATCATGGGCTCTGAGTTGGACTCCACCTTTGCCACAACTGATTTACTCTCTGCTCAGTGGTCTGTAGGGTTGTCCAGGTGTCTCAGACAGGTCAGGTGGAAATAAACCAAATTTCCTTCAAAACACAAAAACTGCTACCTGTAATCTCCTGGAGGTGACAGCCTTTCCTCTATGGATAAGCTTTTCCTTAAACCATTTATGTTTCTAGTTACACCCAGAGTGAATACCACATTTCCACTAGGACTCGCCTACATGAATAACTACACCCTTTCCTTAGGGTGTGACTTTTTTTTTTTTAAGCAAATGTCATCTTCACAGTGAGGCCTATCATATCTATATGAGCTCCAATTCCAAGTTTCCCTGACACTTCCTTCTCCTGTCTTGCTGTTATTATGTTGACTTTTCAGACTTTCCCTGACACTTCCTACTCCAATGGACTCTATATTGTACTGATTTCTCTTGTTTAATTATTATATTGTTGGAAACTGTTTATCTGTCTCCCTTACTAGAATGTAAGCTCCATGAGGACAGGGAAGTGTATCTTTATTTTTTCCTTAATGCCTAGGATAGTACCTGGCACAGGGAGAAGAAAGGATTTCAGGAAATATTAAATCAAGGAATGAAAGGAAGCCCTTTTGAAAGTTTTTTATTGAGTACCTCAACAATGCATCCTGGTGGCGCTCACACATTCTGATTAGCCCAGTCACATTAACTCTCAGGAAAAAGGTCCCTTGCTTGATTTGGGGCTTTTTGTTTTATTTTGTTCATAACTACATGTCAAGGAGTCGGTATGTAAGATGTCACCGAGGGCAATGGAAAGTCTCAACCCCATTGCACTTAAAACAAACACACACAAAAAAAGAAACAGAAATATTGCTTTTCTATCATAGTTAAATAAATTTTGCTTCTGTTATAGGTTAAGTTTTGTCTTCAAAATAGATTTGTTGAAGTCCTGACTTCCAGTACCTCTGAATGGGACCTTATTAGGAAGTAAGGTCTTCATAGAGATAATCAAGTTAAAACAAGGCCGTTAGGGCAGGCCTTCATTCAATCTGACCGGTGTCCTTATAAAGAGAGAAATTGTGGACACAGAGACGTGTCTGAAGGGAAGACAATGTGAAGACACAGGGCAGAGACAGCCGTGTGATCAGAGTGAAGCATCTTCAAGCCAAGAAATGCCAAGGATTTCCAGAAGAGATGTGGAGGGATTCTCCCCTCGAGCCATCAGAGGAAAGGTGGCCACCTCCGCGCCTCCGTAATTATGAGACAATAAATGTTCATTGCTTTCAGCCACTTAGTTTTTGATGCCATAAACTGATGCAGCTTTAAATAAGCCTTAATGCTGGACTCAAATTCTGTGATCAGGACCATTTCTAAATGTCCAGCCATGGCTGTGAGACTATCAGCTCAGGTGGGTCTTCTCATGTACTCCTGAGATGGCTGCTGGCAATTCCCAAGGCTTCAGACCTCTTCATATCTAATAAGGAAGAGAGGGTTGAGTTTTGCAACAGCCATCTACAGTCCAGAATTTGAATCTCATTCCTGACATAGACGTATTTGAGTCATATTTGCAAATAGCACATCAGTGGCAGTGTCCAGTGGGGGACGGTGCAGATTGCTTTAAGCCAGTCAAAGTCTATCCAGGGGTCCTCAAACTGCAGCCCACGGGCCACATGAGGCATTGTGATTGTATTTGTTCCCTTTTTTTTTTTTATTTCAAAATTAGATATGTGCAGTGTGCATAGGAATTTGTTCATAGTTTTTTTTTGTTTGTTTGTTTTTTTTAACTATACTCCGGCCCTCCAACGGTCTGAGGGACAGTGAATTGGCCCCCTGTTTAAAAAGTTTGAGGACACCTGGTCTATCCCCTGAGATGGGGTGGAGGGTAGGGAGTCAAGCCCTGAAGCAGTGACTTTTGGTGCCCCCCACTCCCACAATACTCAATCTACTGACTCAGTGCTGCTTCCTGCAAACACCTGCTACCCTGGGCTTGCAGCCCTGCTTTGTTTTGCAATTTTTTTCCCTTCTGACTCCAGGAACATGGTTGGCTCATGCATAGGCAAGCTAGAAGCTCCAGAACCAGCACCCTCAGAAGTAGCCCCCAACTAATGATTAGTGGGGAACGGGCAAACATACGTCAGCAACCTTGGTTTTGGGGTAACACTGAGGTATATTCTATAGTCTATCCCAGAGTTTCCCAGGGGGTCAAGCTTCATTGACTCACAGTGGTTGGTTAGCATACCTAGTCTGTTTGGGCAGCTATATAAACATATTTTATAAGCCTGGGTGGCTTATAAAAAATTGAAATTTATTGCTCACAGATCTGCAATCTGGGAAGTCCAAGATGAAGGAACTAACAGACTCAGTGTCCAGTAAGGATCTGCTTCCTCATAGACAGCCATCTTCTTGCTACCTCCTCATGTGGTACAAAGGGCAAGAGCCCTGTGCAGGGCCTCTTTATAAGGGCACAGCCTGCCCCCTTCATGAATGCTAAGGGCACCGCCTGCCACCTCTGTTGAGTGCTAAGGGCACCGTCTGCCCCCTTCATGAGTGCTGCACCCTCATGACATAGTCACCTCCCAAAGTCCTCACCTTCTAATACCAACACCTTATAAGGGTTAAGATTTCAACATATGAATTGAGGGGCACAAATGCTCAGAGTACAGCATATACCTTTATAGACTTTCTTTTCTCCCTGTCTCACTTCCCAACCCCCTGCCAGTAGAGCTATCAAACCACTTTTACTTAGATCTGTTTGTCAAGTTTGCTTCTAGGGATAGCCCAACCAGGATAAGACCTAAAAAAAAAATTGCCCAGGAGGAAATTCAGATTTCTATTAGGAAAAAAAAGGATAAGGCTAGAATGTACTCAACCAACGAGTGCCTACCACAGTCGATCACTCTGCTTCCACTTTTTCAATTAATGAATAAGCTAGTCATGGTTTTTTTTTATGGTGTTGTCAAGCAGAGGAGAGCACAGCATTGCCTAGCAGGCCAGAAACATGCAGCATGGGTTCCATTTTTGCTGTGTCTTCTCCTGTCTGCTGTGTTCTATTTTCAGGAAATTTCTCGATAACCTACTTAATGAGGACTTAGAATTATGATCCTGTCTCTAAAGAGTAGGACCTCAAGAAAGCAGAGACTTGCATAAGGATAATTCATCTCATACCTCTACTCAAATGAATCTATTGCTAAAAATTTTATAAGGGTGTAGTCAAAATCATTCCCCATCACTTGGTTCCAAAGGACAGCATTAGAGATTAAAGCAGATTAAAGATCCAAGTCAGAAAGACTCCTTATATCTGGGGTATTTCTATGATCCACTTGAAACCAGTTCCTCTTGTTTTAATAAACTAACTTTAAAAATCATTCTTTATTCTGAAGGAGCTCAGAAATGGTCCCTTAATGAGGTCAGTCTTGCCAACTCCCCAGCATGAGTGGCCGGCCCATCTATGTTAAGGTTTTTCCAACCTCTCCAGAACATTGTGCCATTGTCCCCGGATGGCAGCGAAATAACCCATGGGAAAATCCACCCTATGTCTCCAGCAAGCAAAGGCGGTGCTTTGCAAGTATTACAGGACGCATCCTTCCCATTCCCCTTTGTTCTCTGAGTATAAGCAGATGTGAGGCATTCTTCTCATTATCTCGGAATACTGTGTAAGATTATTATGGTGTCAGGCTGTTAGAGGGAGCAAACACTATACAACAACAGCCTTAATTGAGGCTTAGAGCTGAACTGTAAGTATGTAACCTTACTTCAGGGTGTTTGCAAATGCTTTCTGGAAACAGTTAAAAAAGATGTTTTCAATTGTTCAAACAGGGGCTTGCCTTGCCAAGATCAAGTAAAAGCTTCTTAAGATATGGGCACCATAAACATATTTCTTAAGATTTCAATATTTTATTCAGCCAGAAGCACAGCAAATCTGTGAGCCAGAAAGCCTCATGCATGCCACTTCCTGGACTGTTCCAGGGAAAAACTAATGAAATGCTGCAAAAGTTGCATTCAAATCTACCGTGATCTCATGACCACAGAATTCTTCTCTTTCTTTGAAGTTACTTTACTATGATAATAATTATCTGTCCACAAGTTTAGACTTGGCACTGGCCTATCCTTAGAAATGGCGATTTGGGTCCATGCAACAGCCATTTCTCAACAAGGACGCTCCGAACCTAGAAGACTGTCCATCAATCTTAGCTCAGACATTTGTCACCGCGCACATGAAGTTACTGGTCTTGCACTCCTGTGGCGAATTACAGTTCCCAAACATTTGGTGGAAGCACTGCAGGGGTCTGATGTACACAATGAAAGACAGAAAAACCTGGGTCATTTAAGATTGTTTCCAGGCATGAACTGTTAAATGGCAGTGTGGTTCTCCTTTACTGGATGAGAGTAAAGGAAACAGAAACTGAACATTTTGAAAAGTGCTTTCAGAACAGAATCCAGAGTGCAGAGGCATAGTATCCAGGCTGTGGGTTACACAGACTTTTTCCGAAGTCTGCTCCCAAAGAATTGACTCCCATTGGTCTGAGTTCGGTTTTTGTTTTTTGTTTTAGATGACTTGTTAGCATGAGGACAAGAAAGAGAAAAGCTTACCATGCTCATTTCATTGCTTGTTAGTGAAAATGATCAAAAGGTGAATGAAGGGATTATAAAATCTCAGTAATATGGATCCTGGGATCCAGAATTTAGATTATTCTTTCATTGTTGTCTTTCCAAGGAAATTAACAATGAAAAGAACCTATATGGCTATGTTTACACAATTTATGAAATTTACAATTCCATATACTTTAGCAGGAGGTGGAGAAGTGGTGATGATAAAATATGAATTATTATCATATAATTGTCATATTGCCATGGAAATATTTGCCTAAATAAAACTGTATTTCTTTAAAACATGCTACAAGTGTAGCTGGGTTTATTCTCCCTCTATCCTCATACTCAAGAATTAGCGTGGTTTATGGACACATTGGATGTACTAAATAAATGACATTTAGGCATCCTGGTTTTCATTTATTTTCATTTTTCATGACCAGAACTGATGAAAATAAACAGGAGTTTAATTTTGAGGCAACTTTGGAAAGAATAAGGGGAAACCTGGTGCTTGGCACAGCCCACATTTTTCTTCATTACATCCTCTCCTGCTCTGCTAATATTATTGATACTTAGATGTCCAAATTTATCTTTTAAAAATTCTACTTGAGACAAAAGCTGAAGATGGGATGAAATATCCAAAAGAAGACCAAAATAGCTAAGGTGCTATGGGGCGGGGATCCCACAGCCTTAAGGCCACATGTGGCATTTGAGGCCCTTTTGACTGAATCCAAATTTTACTGAACAAATCCTTTGGTTTTTATTTATTTTTTTTTTTTTTGCCTTTTATATTTTTTCTTTTTTTTTTATTAAATCATAGCTGTGTACATTAATGCAATCTATAATTTTATTTTTAAAATGACTGTACTTAAAATAACAAAGAATAAAATAATTTTCAATGAAATAATCCTCTTAAGATTGACCAGCACAATGAGAACACTGACAGCTGCTACACTTACTTCTAACTTCCTCTGCCTGACCAGCACCACTACTGCACAAGGCTGGTTGGTGAGAGTTTATGGGCATCAAGTACACCAGTCTGTTATCAGCTTTTCACAGCAGTGCACTATTTCTGTTTGAAGTGGAATTTATGAATAGTTGCGTAGCTTGACAGTGTTTTTTAATTCCGTCTGCTTACCATGATGTCAAGAAGACCAAGAGACTGCTGAAGGAAGAAAACAGATTTAGAACAGATTTGTTTTTCTAGATAGAGTGTCACTCTGTCACCCTTGGTAGAGTGCAGTAGCATCATAGCTCACAGCAACCTCAAACTCTTGGGGTCAGGTGATCCTGATGGATCTTGCCTAAGCCTCCTGAGCAGTTGGGACTACAGGTGCCTACAATAAGATCCAGCTAGTTTCTCCATTTTTAGTAAAGATGGTGTCTTGCTTTTGCTCTTGCTCAGGCTAGTCTCCAACTCCTGACCTCAAGTGAGCCACCCACCTTAGCCTCCCAGAGTGCTAAGATTATAGGCATAAGCCACTGGGCTCAGCTAGAAAACATATTTTTTAATGAGGATGAGAAATTGCAATACTTTCTTGTTTCTGCTAAAGATAAGATGATTCGCATGCGTGATACTGCCACATTAAAGAAATTCAATGCTCATTAGCATTATAATATACATAAGGACCACAAATATTTTAAATTAGGGGGAGAGGTGCAGAATGTTGGATTGCAGAAATCAAAAGATGAAAAGCAAAGACAGCCCTTTCAAGCAGCGATAAGACCTGGAAATAATGCCATAGAAGCAACTTATCAAGTAGCTTATGTACTGGGCAGGGAGGGGGAAAGCCATTCAGTGATGCAGAAACTGTCAAAGAATGCATTGTTGAGGGTAGCACCTGTGGCTCAAAGGAGTAGTGCGGTGGCCCCATATACTGGAGGTGGAAGGTTCAAACCTGGCCCTGGCCAAAAACTGCAAAAAAAAAAAAAAAAAAAAAAAAGAATGCATTGTTGAAGCTATAGGATGCTTAGATCCTGATAATATTTCAAAGCACCAACAACTGCTTCTTTTAAGAAGAACCATAACTGATCAGCAGCATGAATTAGCCTTCAACTTAACGTAGCAACTTCAAGCAATACTTCAAAAGGAAAAGACAGTATATATTATTCAATCACATTGAATGAATCAACTGATACTATAGACTACATACAGCCTGTATACTTTATTCTGGTCATAACAGAAAATTTTCTTTGTACAAAGATTTACTCACTTTGGGCACTTGTGAACAGAACACAGGAAATAAATACCTATATACTCGAGTATAAGCCGATCCAAACGCAGCACAAATTTAGTGCCGAAAAAAACATGGCTTATACTCGAGTATATACGGTATCTTCAACAATTTTCAAAATAAATGTCATGAAGGTGAAGTGAATTTGGTAAAGTTAGTGAAGATATGACAGGAAAACATTAAAGGTTTATTGCACATATTTTTAAAAATGTATTAACAGATCCATATGCTCTTGTTTCTGTTTATTGTATTTTGCATCAGCAAAATCTCTATACAACAAGCATAAGCATTGTCAACTGTATTCAAGCAAATGCAACAAAACATTGCCAGTTTTGTAACATAAACAGCTGAATGATGAGATGTTCAGAGTGGATTTGCCATATCATTCTAAAGGGGGTGAGCTATCTCGGGGATAGGCGTTAGCCAAAATTTCATCTCTGTGAGAACAGATAGTTAAATTTTATGAAGAGAAGAATCAGCAATGTGAATTACTGAAAGAAGATTTCTATAGGAATGAAGCATTTCTTTGTGATATCATGTCAAATCAAAATGACTTGAATAATTCTTTGAAGGATGAAACTGAGTCTATATATGATATAAGCATTTTTTAAAAAGCTATCTTTGGGGGGGTTTTTTGTTTGTTTGTTTGTTTGTTTGTTTTTTGGAGACAGAGTCCCACCTTATGCCCCTAAGCAGAGTTCAGTGGCATTGTAGCTCACTGCAACCCCAGACTCGGGCTGTCCCCCGCTGCCTCAGTTTCCGGAAGCCGCTGGGATTACCGGAACTCCCCCACCCCCGGTGTCCAGCTGGGTTTTTCTGTTTTTTTCTTGAGTCAGGGTCTCCCTCTCACTCAGGTGAATCTCAAACTCCTGAACTCAAGCAATTCTCCCTCCTAAGCCTCCCACAGTGCTGGGATTACAGGCATGAGACACCACAGGGCAAAAGCTATCTTTTCTTGAAACACTTCTTGAAAAGGAAATTTCAGATGAACGCTTTTCTTGATTAACAAAGGTCATGGTGAGCAGGATGATTTATGCAAATTATCTGAACAACGTGCAGCTGTTGCAGGCCTATGAATTGGGGAATGCAAGGAAAAGTTCACAGAGAATCATGACCTCACGCTCAAATTAGCATTTCAGCCTCACCTCATTGAATCACCAAGGCACCTAAAGACCTACAGATGGAATTGATTGAGCTCTCAATAGACGACATTTTTAAGTCATTCTTTGGTGATAAGAATGGTTATGTCAATTAGTTTGATTTAAGCATTTTACATTCTATATCAAATCATCACATTGTACCCCACAAATGTATACGGTTATGATTTAATAAAAATTAAGTTTAAAAAGGACCCAATTGAAATATGGAAAAATGCAGTAAAATGCCCACATCGTCAGCAACATGCCTGAAAAATGCTTTCTTGCTTTCAACCACTTATTGTGAAGATGTTCTTAATGTCACAAGTGACTGATACCCATCTAGAGGATGGACTGAAACTACAGACCTTCATACTACACTTCCACAAAAAGCAGACACAACAAAGTCATTCAAAGGTTAGTTAGCATTAAAATTAACAAATAGTTTTGAAGTTTCTTGAATGGAGCCTTATTTGATTACATCTAAACTAATGTGACCTTTCAACATAAAAGTTCCCCCATTCCCTGCACTATGGTGCGGTATAGTCAGATCTGAATTCATAATCTTGGTTCTGTCACTTACTAACTTCAATATTGTGCAACTTCTCTGAGCCTTGGTTTCCACATCTACTAAATAGAGGTCATGTTAGCCATTTGCCACATAGCTGGCACAAAGCATTTTTATTTAACATGCCTAGCAAATAGTGCTTCCTAGTTACTTGGCACCAGGAACAGTTAAATAAGGTAAAAAACCAAAAACAAACAAAAAAGAAACTTGGACTTGAATCCCAAGCAGCTAGTGTCCAGAGCCTAGAGGCTAAACTATTATGAGGAAAAGCCTCACCTGAAGATTCATGAGTAGTAAATATATTGTTGTAATGAAGTTATATCGCTCAGCTGCTGCTATTGAGCAAGACATCCCAAAGCAAAATGGCTTAAAACAATATTCTAATATTTCTCACTGGTCTGTGGGTCAGTTGAGCAGTTCTGCTGGTCCGGGTTATGCTGGATTGACCCTACCTTGGCTTACCTGTGTGCCTGAGGTCAGCTGGCATGTGGACTGGAAGCTGACTGGTCTTAGAAGGCCTCAGAGGATCTGAATCTTTTCCATGTGTCTTTCAAAGTATTTTAGAGGCTACAGGTTGGTCCTATTTTCAAGGTCATGGTGAGGAGGTGATGGTGGCAAGAGATGAGTCCAAACTGCATTCTTTGTACCATCTTTGTTGTAGCAGCCCCTATAGCATATGGCAAGGAGGCGTGAGAGTTATAAGTAACATCTGTATAGCTCGAGAATGGAACACCTTGGTGAAAAGGGCACGGGGAGGATTTAACTCTCCTAACAAGTATGAGAAAGCTCGCGAGATGAGAGCAACAGCAATTGCTATTCCTGTGGTGTAAAAGCCATGAGATCAGCTCCATAAGAGACTAGAGGAGAAGGCTGTTGGGGGTGAGCTCATTCTATCACAGACCCGTTCACTCTGACTGTCACTTCTTTTGCTTGCAGAACGCCAGCATGGTATCTCTCTGCTAAAGACTGCTAAGATCTATTCTTCTAAGACTGCTTCTCCCTCAAAGACTATCTCTCTCTCTCTCACCCTTCTGCTAAAGCAGGCACCTAAGAGCAATTGTTCCTGAGCTAGATAGCAAGGTGGTCTGCATTCACAGCTAGATAAGGGGGGAAGGGGCTGGAAACCTGGCCGGTCCAGCCCAGATAAGTGGCAATGAGATTTGTTAACATCCACCTACCACAGTGAGCCCTCACCAGTGTTGTCTTTTTTAAGATGATTAGTCCAACTCAGTCAAAATCTAACTAAAAAAAGATTTTGTTTACCATTATACTTGTAGCAAGGCATATTATCAAACTCTGCTCATTGGGGCAGATACCCTTGTGATGTTCGCGAAAAATCTGGCACTCACATAGCACATGATCTACCTTTGTGAGTTCATCAGCCAGTCAGGGGTCTCAACTCCAAGCTCTAACAATGAACACAAAAAATATTTTTGATGAAACTACTTTATAGGAATATATGCTCAGATGTAGCAAAATATGAACCTTATGCCTACTTTAACGCAATATAATTTGCAAACAGTCTATTGTTTATATGCAAAGGGACTCAACTGACATCACTGGAAGAATCCTTTAAAAGCTGTTTTCCCAAGTAATCTCAATGTTCCTCCCTGGAATCCATTTTCACTTCGTCATTTGCATAGAGTTCTGAGAGTTATTGTGCCTCATTTGATTAGGTTTGTTTGTTTAAGAAAGCAAAAGCAAACATAAGCCCATCCCATGTCTGTATTATTCTCAATTTTCTTTCAGCAGGATCGCAATTCAGGAGATTTGATCTTAGTAAAAGGTCTCTTAAAGTTATCTAAAGGTATGTTTCTTAATAAAGGCAAGACAAAAAAAAGTAATGAGAAGAAGGAAGAAGAAAAATGGGGGAAAATAAAGCAATCTGGTTGGAGTTGAGTCATTTATCTCAGGGAAAGAAGACTTCTAGACTCCAGATACATAAGAATTTCAGTGATTTATTTATAGTCAAGAAACATTTATTGAAAATCTAATATTCAACAAGTAGTGTGCTGAGCATTGAAACAAATACCAAAACAAATACCAAGAGCAGTATGGTCATGGCCCCCGTCCTCCAGAAGCCCACAGTATAATGAGCAGTATAAACCAGTAATGACGATCTGCAGCAGGTCAGGTTATGCTGGTTGCTACAACAATGAAAATCCCCCAAATCACAGTGATTTAATATAACAGATGTTTATTTCTTGCCCATGTAACAATATGAGGCAGGTGTTTCTGATCTTGTGGCTTCAATATTTTCAACATTTGGTTTCCAAAGTCACAAAGAACACAACCAATATCAGGAATAAAAGAAGAGTTATAACCACAGATTCTACAAACATCAAAAGGATAATAATAAGTAAACATTATGAAAAACTTCATGCCAATGAATTCCACCACTTAGATGACAGGAATAAATTCTCGAAAAAATACATCTTACGAATATAGGCAGTCCCCAGGTTATGAACAAGATAGGTTCTTTAGGTTTATTCTTAAGTTGAATTTGTATGTTAAGTTAGAACAGGTACATTTACCTATTACCTGAAATAGGTTCTGTTTGTAAGTATGAGTCATAAGTCAGTCGGGCATTTGTTACTTGGGCACTATTGTAATAGCTGCTGTTCATAAGTACGAGTTGTATGAGGTCAGATGTTTGTAACTAGGGGACTGCCTGTACAGACACAAAATGAAGTAAAATGTTTGAATAGGCCTATAGCTATTATGTGAATTGAATTTATTATTTAAAACCTTTCCACAAAAAACTCTAGGCCCATATGGTTTCACTGGTGAATTCTACCAAATATTTATGGAGGAAATAATTCTTGTCTTACATAAACTCTTTTAGAAAATAGAGAAGGGAACACTTACCAACTCATTTTATGAGACCAGGATAACTTTAATACAAAAACTAAATGAAGACATTTAAAAAAAAAAATCACAAAATTTCTCTGGACATCATCTCCATTCTGATTATCCAGAAGAAGAAAAGACTACATATGATTTTATGGACAAAGTTTTCTCATAGTCCAGGCTGTGTATGGGATACACTACATCCATTTGCATTCCTTTGGACAGAACTCAGTAACATGACTAACTACAAAAGAGGTAAGGAGTAACAAATCAGGTAAGTCTAGCTATGTGCCCTTAAGAAGAAAAGAAATTAGATTTGGGGATGCTAACAATATAATGTTCACTATGTTCACTATCTGAGAAATAGTGAACTATAACTCAGAGGGCTAGTCCAGCACAAAGAAAGAACTATAACTGAAGAAATGAATGAATGAATCAGTAATTAATGAATGGTGTAAGCCCTTTTAATATTGCCTGTACCTAATTCCAAATGCAGTAGTAACTGTACCAATAGGAATACCGATTTACAAATCACTAACAGACTCAGTGTTAACTTGTGGCTAAAACATTGGCCACACAATCACTTTCTGGGGACTTGGCAGCAAGCCTAGCCTAGCATTCAATGTCACAGTTCCAATTCTATAAGTTAGTAGTAGTATTCTTCTGTAGTCATTTTGCCTACCAACCCTTCCAACCTGCTTTTTTGCTTCTTTGAGAGTGTGGGAACAAGAGGAAATGGGGAACTCCAGAAATATATTTTAGTTGAATTTTACATATAACAAACACTGTGTGGTCTCCCTGTATACATGAAGAGTTGGTAGCATTTGTTTTAAAAGATATAAAGCTGTCTCATTTAAATGTATGCCACATGCCTCCCCCACTTATTAACTCTCTTCCCTTTTCTGTAAATCTGTTTTCCCTTATTTCCATTCCCCATGTTACTATTTTTCTTTCCCCAGCTCCTGACCTACTGCAATATACTCTGTTGTACTCTAGAGCCAAAGAGAAGGTACGCCTGCTGGCAGTTTCTGGGTGGGGCTCATATCCAGATCGCCATTCTCTGAAAATCAAAATGCTTATATCCTACAATCACCAGCCCCACCATTTGGAGAGGAGGTACATTACCACAGTAAGGAAACCTGAAAAACCTCACAAGTTAGCTAAAATGGAGCACTGTGACATCTTCCATGTCCTCACACGTCCTACTATCCAAGTGGAACCATGAAGGGTCTTTACTAACTACCATGAATGGCCCAGCCTGATGGCAGAAGAATAACCTGCCTCCTGCTCTTTATCCTTATACTTCTTCCTAAGATATTTCTTCCTAATACACATGGTGTTTAAAATCAATAGTATTGAATTTGTATTTTACTGCTGTAAATGTGTATTAGGTTCCTCTCTTCAGCTAAAATTTAAGTTCCTCCGGGGCAAGTCAAGTCTAATGCACTTTGGCAAGTCTACAGCCTCACACACAGCCTTGCCCATGACAGGTACTGAACAAATACGTGCTGATTTAATTTAGTTCAAAAAAGGGTAGTCACTAGTTAAAAAGCACACGTACCTGAGAGAGCCTATCAAGGCTTTCATATCATCCAATAACTGCATTTGAATGGTGTTTGTTGTTACAGTGTTTAGGTTAGGACTAACAGAGCAAAGACCAAAAGGAAAACTTTGTATTGAGCAGGTGGAGAAAAAGGGGACCTCTCCCCATGTGGGAGAAATGGAAAGTTGGGCTACTGTTTACATTGCTTATAGGACTCTCAGAGTTCACAGAACAAACTGTCCCTCAGTGGTGAGCTTTACTATAGCTCCCTGAAATAGCTTAATTCATGGAAGAATATTGGGTTAGACTGAGCATGAAAAGTTGCTGGAATTCTCATGTGTTGGCATAATAGAAATCCATGCCAGACTGGCCAAAAGAGGTTTAAAGGAGGAACACTGAAGGTGAACCTCGAAGGGATACGATTTGATTACATGGAAAAGCCAGAGAGAGCTTTTCTGCCTGGGGGAACAGCATAAGCAAAGATAAGGAAGCACGATGGAGTTTGATAAGTCAAGATCTTTAAGAGAACGGAGCTGCCTTAGACCAAGAAGTTCAGAAAATTGTGGGAAGTAGGTTGGGATCGTTATTGTGAGGTCCATTTATGGGGAACTCTGAAAGCTAGCCATGAGAGCAGGAAGCCAGTACAGCTTCTCATGCTGAGGAGGCCCTGATGAAAGTGCTATTTGCAAAGTATTTCCCCTGTGGGAACAGCTACCTAACCTAGAACATCACTCATTCTTTCCATGCACAGTTTCCTTCGGAGATCAAGTACAGTTTGACCTGATCTTTGTGAGCTCAACCTGAAGGCCAGAGACCACTCAGACTAACTTATTCCTTACAGTCCAGTGCTATTTTAACAGTCCTCTACAGTTTAGCCTGTTTATTCATTGCTTGCACAGTGCTTTTTCCCCTTTCGTTTTACAGTAAGCAAGTTGGTGAAGCCCAGGTTAAAATTTTTCACATAGCATCAGTGTTGAAGAAGATTGTTTAGCTAGTGCCAAACAAGTAAGAAAGCTATTAAGATGAACATATAAAAAGGACACCTACCCAAACTACTGATAATCAGAGCTGCATATAGTGGCTCATACCTGTAATCCCAGCACTTTGGGAGGCTGAGGTGGAAGGATTGCTTCAAGCCAGGAGTTCAAGACCAGTCTGGGCATCTTAGTAAGACCCCCCATCTCCACCAAAAAAAAAAAAAAAAATTATTTTGAATTAGCCAAGCATGTTGGCATATGCCTATAGTCCTGGCAATTTGAGAAACTGAGGCAGAGGAGTTCGAGGTTATAGTGAGTTGCGATCATGCCACTGCATTCCAGCGTAGGTGACAGAGTGAGACTCTGGCTCTAAAAATCATAATGATAATAATGATAATCACAGCAAAGTGACGTCTGGGACTTCAAAAGCTACAGCATAAGAAGCTTTACAACTTCTGCCCAAGTTTCTTGAAGCATTTGTTCTTGGAACACAAATACCATGCCATGAGGAAGCCAAAGCCAAAAGTCCCACTTGGAGAGAAACCCAGGACCTGGTAGACAGCCCCAGCTGAGCGCCAACCTGCCAGCCATGTGAACGAGCCGTGGAGGAAGTTTATTCTCCACTCTCCATCGGGCCAACCCAGTTGAAGCTGTGTAAAGCAGACACCAGCTTTCCCCACCACACACAGCTCAAATGATAGATTTATGAGTGAAAATAAATGATCATTATTGTTTCAAGCCACTAATTGTTGGGAGTATCTTGTTATTTAGAAACACATAACCATAAGTACATTTATGTGGAAATCTACTTTGTCTCCTCTCATAGAATTTCAGGTTTTTGTGTCTTTAAGTAACATTTGTTAGTTCTTTATCTTAGCCTAGGTGCTCCTAGATTGTTGAAGGGCAAGATACCATCTCTAGAAGCTTCAAGATAAAAGAAACACTTTAGCAAACTCAGAAAGCTTTAGCAGTTGGCTGAGGTCAAATTATTTAAGTGAACATCAGCTTCTCCATCATGAGGAAGAACTGAAAATTAAATCAGCCTAATAATAACCATTTGTTTTTCCCTCTTCACATACCGGTTGGCAAAATTATGTTTCCAACCAGTACATTTTACTCATTCTGGTTACATTCTTGTCATCCCAGTTCAACATGGAGATTTTTTTTGTCCTGGAGCTAATTAGCTTCAGCTGATATTTTCTCAGCATCAAACTTTTTGGAGAAAAATACAAGTGAAATAGCCAGTTGGTGTGATGCAGTCTCTCTCTCTCTCTCTCTTTTTTTTTTGTGCCATCTTTTCTCTTTGTCCACATTTTTTTTTTTCTGACAAAGATGATAAAGAAAATCCAAATCTTATAAAATCTGTCAGTGTAAAAGCACAAGACCTTCATAGGAAATATAAGAGAAAAAACATCATTTGCCAACCCTAGGAGCAGGTTCTGAAGGAAATATACAGCTTTATCTCTATTGCAGGAATATGTGGGAGAGATGAAAAAAAAATTCCACCTTGGCATAATGGGACCAATTTGCAAGTTACAGCTTGAGGTTTTTGCACCAGGGTCCTGAAAAGTTGTCAGTGTTAATGAAAAGACGTCTTCCTGATAATGGTTTTGGTGCACTGTGTGCAAGCGTGTGCTATTCCTAGTGTTTGGTTAAAAAGAGACTGTAATATGGATTGCATTATACAGAAGAGCCAAAAATAACATCTGTCTCGCAAATAAGGGGAACGATCTCATTTCATAGCTCTTCTTATTTGACAGCATCTTTTTTTTCTTTACTGGAAAATTATAGTTTTGTATAGTTTACAGAAATAACATTTAAACATTGCATGTGATTTTAGACTCAAATGGGATCTACTTAATAAAACACACAAGCAATTAGAGAACTTGGTTGTAATCACTTCTGAAACCCCAGAAGGTCCACATGGACTGGGCTTGCTCACTGCCTTCCCAGCCTCTCTTGTTTTGGAAGCTTAGTAAAGGAAATCACCACTGCCCACATTATGTACACAGATCATCTTTACCTGGCAGTGCAGATGTTTTTGAACTTTATGCTGCTACTGGTCGGGCAGAGTTCTCATTTCTTCAGTGAAACTTATATTCACCCAGGATTAGACATCGGTGGACACAGACGTTGAGCGCATTTGGCAGCTCATCCCAGAGATCTTCCTAGGGAAAAAAGAATGATTAGGAAAGAAACCTCAGCTTTCTGTTTTAAATTTTACATAACAGAGAAGTTACCTGTTTCAGCTTCAAGTGAAGTCCACCTACTTATATCTTTTATCACTCTAAGAACATAAGAACTCTTCTGTAAGTTCAAATGTGCTTATGTGAAGGTCACTATTTTGGCACCTTCTTTCCTGACAAGTAGGTTATTTTCATTTGGATTGATCTTGTTCTTGGATCTTATCCTATGTTTCAGCTGTTTTGATCAAATAAATGGGACTCTATTTCAGAAGGAGCTGGTGGTGTTCCCTGTTGTTATGACTGTGCTTCACTCCCTAACTTCTTGGGATCACCTCCCAAATACACTATTAATACCAAAATCCTTGTCTCAGGATTTTTCAGGAGAATCTAAACTAAAACACCTGCTCTAAGCAACTCCCTATTATATAAGTTACTCAGGGTGAAGCTGGTGTCCAGCTCACACCCATCTCCATGGTAAATTGTTCTCTAAGGAATAGCAGCACAGTAGCCCACTGAGGGCTCAGAGATCACCTCTAATCATAGTGATTACTTCCATGGATATTTCTCAAGGGCATTGTAAATTGTTCTAAACCATTTTTTACACGCAACCATTAGATTCTTTTAGGTAGATCTCAGTTGCAGCCCACAGTTAGAAGAGGGAGGTTAGCTGCCCATCCCCAACTTTTCTAGAAGGTTTTAGTGAACTAAAATCTCAGACTGAATTCATCCATTTATTACATTACATTATTACACAGGCAGAAAACTGTCGATCTATTTTGTAAGCTTGCACATGCCCCATCTATGTGCTTTTTAGAGCATTGCTCTCACCTTGCAAGAAACGTTCACCTGAGACTAATGGGATAACATTCTATACCAGGATTCAGTTAACCTTGATGGAGTGAGATAGCCAGCAAGCATAGGAATCAGTGACTGGACACAGGACCCTTCAGGAGCACATGATTATTGGCTCATTCAGGCTCCTATCTGTTGACCAGCTACTTGTTCCATGCCTTATATTAATAGTTTGGTCATGGAAGGAGTATTCATACCACAGAAATTAGCAAATACTCCAGGTTTCTCCTGGAGAGCCTATTGTTAAACATTTATCACCAAACCAATGGCACCATCTCTGAGAACTTACTGGCACATCATAGCCTGTTCACACAAGATTGGAAAATGTCTCAAAAATATATATTTAAGATACCTACTTATCTGGAATACTACTATCTTTACTAACATAACATTCACCATGTGAGTTAAGAAAGCTTCTAAATCTGATAAGAGCTGGTTTATTGAAGGTGCTTTTCAAGTATAACTTTCTGAATAAATGCAAGCCAGCTGCTCCTGCTATATTCCTGAACAGAGCAATTGGCCATTTCTAGATTGCCACCTAGATAACTTGGCACTACCAATGCTGAAATATTTGAAAATAAGTTGCAGACATCACACTCAGGGGCTTACTAAGTACCAGGCACTAGACCAGTGCATATCTCTAAAGACCCCCAAACCTCACGTCTAGAACTTCTGCAGAGGCTTTCATCCCACAAGTATTTATTGAGGAATCACTGTATGTCAGTATATGTGTAAAGTGCTATGGGAAATCCAAAGACAAAAACAAGGGGCCCTGTCCTGGTGAACTTTAAGTCCTATGAAGGACTTGTGAGTCCCCCAAGAATGATCCCCCAAATCTCCTCTAATTCACCTGCAGGGACTGAGGTATAAGAACAAAGAGTACCCCAGTGAGTCCTGACTTCATGGGCCTCAGGAAGCAAAGCAGGTCCTGGTGAGCAGCTGGAAGAAGATCATGAATGGGTAGAAAGAAAAAAGGAGACGAGTGAGGAGAAAATATTACTAAGTAAATGCAGATTATAACGAAGCTTAAGAATTATGATTCCAGGACCTAAGCCTCAGACCAAACACAACCCCCAACACCACTCTCACCAAGTTCTTGAAACTTCTACGCTCATCAGTCCTTTAGAAATATGAACTGATACCCCAACTAATGAAAGATGTGGAGGTAGACGGAGGGCTCATGAACCAGCTCTGGTCAACTTCTTTAGCATATGCTACAGCAGTGGTACATCATGGGCAGAGGGGGGTCCATCCCAAATACAGGCAATAAGGGGCCTTTATTTTTTAAATCACCATTAATTCTAAACAATGTCCTTGGATTAGGCTGCTAGGACCTAAAGATAAAAAAGATGACCAAGGGGGGGGCAGAGACAAGATGGCTGACTGAAGCCAGCTTTCCACAGAGGCTCCCGTCCAGAAGGAGAGTTTAAGGACAGAAATTTAGCAGGTAAACTGGTGGATTAGAGCTGCACCAAGAGAGAAGGTTGAAGAACACACATCAACCCTGCTGAGGTGAGCTACGACCCCAAGGATACAAACAAAAGGTACAAAATCCATCACAAAGAAACAGGAGACCCCTCCCCCATGAGAACAGCTCAGAGTACCCCACAAACCAACGAGCAGAGTTCAAAGGTCCTCCCACTCCACTCCACGGGACAGACCCTCTAAAAACTGGACCTACCTCCCCTACTAGGGTGCCATGGTGTTCTCCTGCCAGGCATAAAACTGTATAAAACTGTATATACTCTCTACCTGTAATTCTGAGCTCCAAGCACTCCCCTCCACTCTCACTCTGAGATCTGGAGGCCTGTCCCCCAGGAGTCCAGATCCTTGGGTAATTTCTTGAGGGGTGTGGACAGGGCCTAGACTGCAGCTGGTCAGTGCTGATTCTGCTGCGCAGGTGTGAGGAGAGGACGGTCGGCTGAGAGGGAACCACACCAGAGCAGCGGTGACCCGAGGCACAGAGCAGCAGCCGTTTTTGGCAACAATAGGGCTCACTCCGGGATATTCCGAAACCACACCTCCTGTCTCTCTGAGCAACCAGAGGAGGCCGGGCATCTTCTCAGGTGGCAACCACCATGGAACAGATCTGGGATGGAAATGCAGGCCCCATGAGTAAAGGGTTTGTCTGAGGTGGTACCGGCCTGAGTAGAGAGTGGGGACTAGAAAATGCACGTGCAGAGCCGGGAAATTCCCAGGGTGGGAATTGTTTCTAAATAGCTTCATGACCTTGGCAAGTTGCTGATATGAAATAAATAGATCCCAGCTTCTTTGGGTATGAACTGGGCAGGTTGGACTATCTAATTCCTACCCAGGTGGCTGTCATCTGCCACACTAGCAGCACTCCCCTTTAGGTTAGGGAGGCAACATACCCAGGTGAGAAGCCTGACTCCCTGGTTACTTCTCTGAGCAGCTGCTCCAGCCTGATTCTGCCCCTGAACCCCTTATTATCTAAATAGCCAAGATTTATTTGATGTACCACTGCATTTGTGCTTCTGTTACACACAGCTAAATACAATCCCAAATTTTACAAGAGAACACGCCTTCACAAGAAAAGCCCAACAGAATAAGGCTCAGGGCACATTCTTGTTGTTTTATTCACGAACTCTGCAAAAAGTAAAATTGAACAAAAGCCATCCCAAAAATAAAAAAGAGAAAAGTTCCTACATAAAGTGTAAAGGTTTAAGGTAGTTGAGGACATCGAATTTGATGATTTCTTAGGCTTTTTATAGATCTAGGAATTCTAAATTCAAGTCATTTAGCTAAGTAATTATTAGTATCCTGGATATATAAGGTCATGGGACTAATAACTCTGATGTTGGAGGAAGTGGTTAGAATTTAAGGTTCTATGCTGGATCAGTAGGATCAAGGTGAGAAGTGCTACATACTTACTTGGTGCAGAAAAGGATGGGGGATGTGACCATATATGCAACACTGACCTTCACAAATCTCCTAAGGCCTGCTGCTTTACAGACACAAAGCATGTAGGATGAAAATAAAAGTAAGATTGCCCATTCACCTAAACACATTGACCACATGGACAGGCCTTCATGGACTCTGGCATAAACGTACTTTCTTCCCTCAAGCCTTACTCATGAAAGAAATAAGGAAGAAATCCATGGTGCTTATAAGCATTAGACTTTTTTTCTGCAGTTTCTGTCTGGGACTGGGTTTGAACCTGCCATCTCTGGCATATGGGGCCGGCCCCCTACCTACTCCTTTGAGCCACAGGCGCCGCCCTAAGCATAAGACTTTTAACAGAAAGGGTGCACATTGCTGAGATTAGTACACCATCCCTGGTGTGTACAGTACTACAGGCTGCATTCAAATTTCCTAACATGTCACGTATACTCTTCAATAAAATGAACCAATAAATGCCACCTGCCACAAGCTTATTACATATGTTAAGCTCAGTAGTCAAGACCTCTGAGTAAAGATGTAATAGGATGTTCACAGGGTTTCCCCATTAGTACCGAGATTGTTGGTGGGGGAATGTGAGGAGAAAGGAAAGGACAGGTGGAGAAGGCCCTGGAACACGAAACCAGAATGCATAGACCTTTGCAAAGAACCAGACTTTGGTTTTACAGAGCAATTCTACTGCTTCTTAATTACTTTTAAATTTCTGTGTCATTAATTTTTAATTTTGTCTTTATTAATTTCATCACTCCACATTCTTTGAATTTATTTTTCTCAGACATATCCAGCATCTTAATTTCAAAGATCAGTTCATTTTCTTTTTGTCTTCCTTGTTTTTCCTAACAAGTACAATTATGATAAAAAATATTTCTCTAAGTACTGTCTTGGCCTTATCACTGGTCTTAACATGTTGTACTTTCTAAATAAATTTTTATTTCCTCTTTAACCCAAGTTTGATAAAGAAGTGGGCTTTTTTTTTTAATCTCTAGGAGTACACTTATGTTTTATTTTGTTTTTGCTGGGTTTTTTTTCTTCTCAGTTTCTAATTTTAATCACGAGCAGTGAATATAACTTATGCAATTTCTTTTATTTTTTCAACATTTTCTGACACATGTAATCAATTTTTTTCTGAATATTTAACATGCTTTTTTTTTAAGTATGCTGTTCATTGGCTACATACATAGGACAAATTTATCTATTGTGTTGTTCAAATCCTTTGTATCCAAACTTATTTTTAGTGTACTTGATTTATTGATTTCTAAAACATGTATGCTAAAGTTCCTTAACCATTTAACCTTATGTTCTCTACTTGTTTTTGCTTTATAGATTTAGAAGCTATGTTTTCAGAGTCGTAAGGTTTGCTTGATTGATATACCCTTCTATCACTCTGAATCACTCTAAAACAATCCTCCTTGACCTTTTAAATATAATAATATCTGTCTCAAATTATCTTGTCGGATACTAGTATTGCCAAATTTGTTCTATTTTGGTTAGCATATTCCTTTTATATTTTTTCCCATTCCTTTCATTTCAATCTTTGTGTGGCTTCACCCCACTTGTGGGAGAGAGTAGGACGTGCCGTTCTGGGCAGTGTGACCTCCAGCCCATCTTCTGTGATTTAAGTAAGGGAACAGAATGTGCTATTCTTCAGGGCAGACCTTTAGTTGGTCTCCTGATGTGGGGGCTCACTGGGTCACCTGGGTGTCAGAGCCACCAAAGGCCCCACCTGGCCTCTCTTCACTAACTGTTAGTGCCTAAAGGCAGACACACTGGTTGCTCATTGCCTGGGTGTGGAAAAGGAGGGGGGGGGGGTGCACATGGTCCACAGATCTAAATCCTTCTGCAGAATCCCAACTAATCACCCTGGCAATAGACCAGGGGACTTCTGGCCAGAATTCTCTGGGCTACAAGCTTCCTTGGAGCCAGGTCTACATTTGCAGAAGTTCTCTCCTATATGTTTTGAGTTGTGATTTCCTTCTTCAATCTGATCCCCACTATCTTCTATCTGTCTGAAATTCATCAAATGTAAAATCTGTTAAATTTGAAATTCATCAAATTCTTGGCCAACTAAAGACTCCTTTATTGTTTTCCTGCATGATTTTAGACATGCTGGAGATATTTTTACCACTTCAGGGATTTGGGTGGGAAGGTGACGTATTAATAGTTTGGATATTTGTCCCCTTCAAATCCCATGTTGAAATTCACTCTCCTACATTAGAGACAGGGCCAAGTGGAAGGTGTCAGGGTCGTGGGGATAGATAGCTCATGAATGGCTTGGTGCCCTCCGCGCGGTAATAAGCGAGTTCTCACTCTGTTAGAGCTGGTGGTTTAAAAGAGCCTGGCACTTCCTCCTCTCTCTCTTGCTCCCTCTCTCACCATGTGACACTTCTGCTTCCCCTTTACTTTTCTCCTTGATTGGAAGCTCTCTGAAGCCCTCACCAGAAGCAGATGCAAGCATCTAGCTTTTCCTACATCCTACAGACCCTGAACCAAATAAACCTCTTTTCTTTATCAACGACGCAGTGTCAGGTATTTCCTTTATAGCAATGCAAAATGGACTAACAGAAGAAGAGGCTGCAAGGATTTCCATAATACTTGTTGTATGTTTTCAATTATTTCTTTAGGCCAGATTACCAAAAATAGGATTCTGGGGCAAAGCATATAAACATTTTCAGGGAACTTGATACACAATTGTCAAATTGCCTTCTAAAAGGATTATAATAATGTATACCACTGTCCACAGTTCTTTTGCTCATTGTTTAGAACAAAAAGAAAAGTTGGCTATCAATAGTCTAATAATAAATCTTTTTGAACATCTTTTTCATGGTATAATTGATATACAATAAATTCTACACAAAGTGTAGAATTCGATAAGTTTTGACATACATATACACCTGTGAAACCATCACCACAATCAAAAGAACAAGCATCCCCAAACCCCAGAAGGTTTCTGATATCCTTTTACTGTCCTCTTCCACTCCAGTCTGCCTCACTCTCATCCCTTGGTAATTGCTGATCTAAAATTCCGTCACTGTTGAATACTTTGTACTTTCTAGAATTTTATATGAATGAAACGCACTATTTTTCTGGTCTTTTGGTCAGCACTATCATTTTGAGATTCATCCATGTGGTTGCACGTATCAGTAGTGTACTCCTGTCTATTGCTGAATACTGTTTCACTATAAGGATATAGTACGATTTATATATTCACTCATCTTTTTCTGACTTAGATTAATTTTTATTTTAAGAAGTTTATCATGGTAAAAAAACACATAATATAAAATTTACTATCTTAACAATTTTTAAGTATACAGTTTAATATTATAAAGTATATTCATATTGTGGTAAAGCACATCTCCAGAATCTTTTCATCTTGTAAATTTGAAATTAGGCCCATTCAACAACAATTCCCCTTTTGCCCTTGGTATCCACCACTGTACTTTCTGTTTCTATGAACTTGATTATTTCAAATACCTCCCAGGAGTCATACAACATTATCCTTTATGACTGGTTTATTTTATTAGGTCATTTCAAAAGTTGTGTCCATTTTTATGAGTCTACTTTAAACTGTAATATCTCAGTGAATATTTATTCAATTTAATCAAAATAAGCACCATTGAATCAGTGCACTTTTGCCAACATAACACAAGTCGATTAATTCCGTCGGCATAAAAATTGGGTGCTCGGGATTCAATGAAGTCAACGAAGGCCGATTTTGCTAGATCCTGATTGGCAAAGGTTCTACCAGTGAGAAAGTTATCGAAGTGCTTGAAAAGATGGTAGTCGGTTGGCAAGAGGTCTGGGGAGTATGGTGGGTGGAGCAGAACTTCGACGCTCAATTCCTTTAATTTTCAGATGGTGATTTGTGAGACGTGCAGCCAGGCATTGTCGTGGAGCAGGATCGGACCTCTTCTGTTGACCACTGCTGGCTGCTGCTGACACAATTTTCAGTACATTTCATCGATTTCCTCACAATAGGACTCTGCTATGATGGTTTGGCCTGGTTGCAGAAAGTTATAGTGAATCACACCAGCCGCTGACCACCCTACAGTGACCATGATCTTTTGTTGGTGGGGTTTCACCTTTGAGAAGTGCCTGGGTGGCTCATCAGTGTCCAACCACTGTCCTGAATGTTTCCTATTGTCATAGAGAATCCACTCTTCATTACACATGATGATCCAATCCAAAAAAGGATCGTTTTGGTTGCGCAAAAGCAATGAAGAACAAACCTCGAAATGTGACAATTTCTGCCGATCGTTTAAATCGTGGGGCACCCACTTTTTGAGCTTTTTGACCTTTCTAATACATTTTAAACCATCAAAAACCGCATGGGAGCTGACACCCAGTTCTTCCGCCATCCCACACACCATTTGTGATGGGTCAGTCTCCACCAGGGTCCTCAAGTCCTTGTCCTGGATTATTCTAGATCGACCACTTCGGGGCTCATCTTCGAGGCTAAAATTTCCGGAACGAAATTTTGCAAACCAACGTCGAACAGTGTGTTCATTAACACTATCATTGCCAAATGCCTGGTTAATTTTTCAGGCTGTTTTGGCAGCACTTTGGTTCAATTTGAATTCATAGAGAAAAATTGGCTGAAAATCACTTAATGACATCAGATAGTAATAGGCTGAAAAGAATAAAAAAAATTAAAAGTAGAAAAAAATGAACAGCATCAACGTATAGAGTACAAAATTCTCCATCGATCAGTATATACCATGACACAGTAGAATAAATATTTATTGAGATATGGAGCTACAAAAACATATGACATTAAAACGGACAAAACTTAAGGTTCATCCATGTTGTGGTATGTGTAAGAATGTCCTTCCTTTTTAAGGCTGAATAATGTTCTCATGGATATAGAAGCCAGATTTAGTTTATCCACTTATCAATGGACATTTGGCTTTTGTAAATAATGCTACTAGGAACATGGGTATACAAACAGATCTTCAAGACCCCAATGTCAATGTTTTGAATATATACTCAGAAGTGAAATTGATAGATTATAAAATAGTTCTACTTTTAATTTTTTAGGGAACCTCTATACTGTTTCCTCTAGTGGCCGTATCATCTTACAATCCCATCCATAAGGCACAAATATTCCAATTTCTTCACATACTCATCAATACTTATTTTCTGCCTTTTTTGAAAGAAGTTATCCTAACTGGTGTGAGTTAATATCCCACTGGGTTTATTTCTCTGATGATTAGTAACAGTGAGTATTTTTTCATATGCTTGTGGGTTATTTGCATATCATCTTTGGAGAAATGTTTAAGTCCTCTGCCTAGAATTGGTAATCTTTTAAAACTTTAACAAAAAGAATTTCAAATTTACACAGAAAAGTTGCAGTAACAGACAAAGAACATCCATATATCCTTTACCTAAATTAACCTGCTGGCAACATTTTGCTTGATTTGTTTCAAAATTTATGTATTCTTGGGTGGCATCTGTGGCTAAAAGGAGTAGAGCGCTGGCCCCATATTCCGGAGCTGGCAGGTTCAAACCCAGTCCTGGCCAAAAACTGCAAAAAAAAAATTTATGTGTTCTCTCCACATGTATTTTTCCCTTAACTATTTGAGAGTACCGTATATACTCAAGTATGAGTCGAGTTTTTTTGGCACAAAATTTGTGCCAAAAAACCCGAACTTGGCACAAAACTCCGCTTATACTCGAGTATACATGGTAAGTTTCATACATCCTTAACTCTCACTCCCAAACGCTATATCAATATCTTTTAGGAATAAGGTCATACTATCACACAATATTACACAGCCATTCTCTTGGATTCATTATTTTTTATGATTCTATTTTATCTTCCTTATTAGATATTTAGTTATAAATCGTTGTTTTGTTATTTTAGTGGTTGCTTTAGGGTATAGTACACAATGCTAACTTACCACTACCTACCTTTAAGTAATATTATACCATTTTACATTTTGCACAAGAACTTTAAAAACGGCATACTTTCATTTCTCATATCCTGGCCTTTGTGCTACTGCTGTCACACATTTTACTTTTATATATTCTACAGTGTAATAACAACTTTGTTATTATTGTTAACAATTTCTTTTGAAAAGATTAACAATGAGGGGGAAAGACTTCCATAACCAGTAGTTACCACTTCTGGTGCTCTTCAATTTTTAGTGTAGATCCAGATTTCCATCTGTTATCTCTTCTTATCTCTGCCTAAAATACTTCCTTTAACATTTTTTGTGGTGAAGGTTTGTTGGTAATGAATGCTTTCAGTTTCTGTATGTCTAAAAATATCTATTTGCTTTCATTTTCAAAGTTTATTTTTACTAGGTATAGAATTCAAGGTTGACTTTTTTTTTCACAATTATATTCTTTTCTTAATAGTACTGAAATGTACCATTGCATTATGCACATTAGGTTGAAGTTCCCTCAAATACCCTCCCTCCTGCCCCTTCCCCTCCCCTCTCTTTCCTCTTCCCTTCTGCTTTCTGGACTATAGTTATGTTTTACCATTCGTATGAATGTGTAGGTGATTATATATTGATTTCATAGTAGTAGTGAGTACATTGGATACTTTTTTTTCCATTCTTGAGATACTTTACTAAGAAGAATATGTCCCAGCTCAATCCAGGTGTACATGAAAGATGTGAAGTCTCCATCTTTTTATGGCTGCATAGTATTCCATGGTGTACGTATACCACAATTTATTAATCCATTCATAGGTCGATGGGTACTTGGGCTGTTTTGATGTCTTGGCAATTATAAATTGGGCTACAATAAACATTCTGGTGCAAATGTCTTTGTTGTAAAATAATTTTCGATCATCTGGTTAGAGGAATTACAGGATCAAATGGTAGGTCTACTTTTAGTTTCTTGAGTATACTCCAAACTTCTTTCCAAAAAGGTCATATCAGCCTGCATTCCCACCAGCAGTGTAGAAGCATTACCTTCTCTCTGCATCTACACCAACATCTGTAATTTTGGGATTTTGTTATGTGGACTAATCTTACTGGAGTTAGATGATATATCAAAGTGGTTTTGTTTTGCATCTCTCTGATGAGCATTTTAAAGATGATGAGTATTTTTTCTTGTGTTTGTAGGCAATGCACCTGTCTTCTTCAGAGAAGTTTCTGTTTAAGTCTCTTGCCCACATAGAAATGGGGTTATTTGTTCTTTTCTTATTGATTCATTTGAGTTCTCTGTAGATTCTAGTTATCAGACCTTTGTTGGAAGCATAACCTGCAAAAATATTCTCCCATTCTGAAGGTTGTCTATTTGCTTTACTTACTGCGTTCTTGGCTGTGCAGAAGCTTTTTAGTTTGATCAGATCCCAGTAATGTATTTTTGGTGTTGCTTCAATTGCCCAGTGGTCCTCCTCATAAAATATTCTCCCAGGCCAATTTTTTTCAATTTTTTTCCCCTGGATTCTCATAGTATTTTTATAGTTTCATGTCTTAAGTTTAAATCTTTTATCCAGTGAGAATCAATTTTTGTTAATGGTAATGAAAGGTGGGGGCCCAGTTTCAGTCTTCTACAGGTTACCAGCCACTTCACCATTTGTTAAATAGGGAGTCTTCCCCCCACTGAATGTTTTTGATAGGCTTGTCACAGATCAAATGATGATAAGTGGCTGGGTTCATTTCTTGGTGATACCTCCTGATTCGTTTTTATTTCTGAGTAATATACTGGCTATTTGAGTTTTTTTTTTTTTCTGATTCCTTATAAAATGAAGCACAATTTTTTCAAACTCTTTAAAGTATGACAATGGTGATTTAATAGGGATTGCATTAAATCTACAGATTGCTTTGGGGAGTATGAACATTTTAACAATGTTGATTCTTCCCTGCCATGAGCATGGTATGTTTTTCCATTTGTTAACATCTTCAGCTATTTCTTTTCTCAAAGTTTCATAATTCTCTTTGTAGAGATAAGGATGGTCACTACACTTGTTTTCTTTTTCTTATCTTTCAGTACCTTAAAGATGCTGTTCCACTGTCTACTCATTTGCATTTTTTCTGACTGTTGATATCCTTTTTTCTGTTCCTCTGTATATAAGGTATCTCTTTTCTCTGGCTTCTTTTATGATTTTTCTTTTTATCAGTGATTTTTGACAATTTAATTCTGATGTACCTTAGTGAAATTTTCTTTAAGTTTCTTGGGGTTGAGATTTCTTGAGTTTCATGGATCTGGGGTGTGGTTGGTAGAATAATAGTCCCCCCTTCCAAATTTGCACGTCCTAATTCCTGAACCATTTATTGTATTAATTTCCTATAGCTGCTGTAACAAATCACCATAAAGCCACTGGGTGCCTTAAAACAACAGAAATTCATTATCTTACTGTTTTAGAGGTTAGAAGACAAAAATCAAGATGCTGGCAGGGTTATGCTCCCTCTGAAACCCCCAGGGGAGAATTCTGCCTTGCCTCTTCCAGCTTCTGGTGGCCCTAGGTATCCCTTGGCTTATGGGAGCATGACTCTGACTTCAACCTCTGCCACCTTTACTATGTCTGTATCTTCACATGGTCTCCTCTTCTCTTTGTGTCTTATGGTTCTCCTCTTAGGAGAACCATTCATATTATATTATGAACCTATCTAATACCAGTCTAACCTCATCTTAATTTACACATTATTTACAAACACCCTATTTCCAAATAAAGTCAAATTCACAGGTGCCAAAAGTTAGGACTTGTACTTCCACGTCTTTACATGGGACACACTTCAACCTATCACACCCATAAATATGTGTTACATTACACTATAAAAGAAAGGGACTTTGAAGATGTGATTAGGTTAAGGCTCTTGAAAAGGAAAGATTATCCTGGCTTATCTATATGTGGCCCCAGTGTAATCACAGGAGTTTTTGTTGTTGTTTTGTTGTTGTTTGTTTGTTGTTTTTTTTTATAGACTCTCACTCTGTTGTACCAAGCTAAAGTGTCTTGGGGTCAGCCTAGCTGACAGCCTCAAATTCCTGGGTTCAAGTGATTTTCCTTAGCCGCTGAGTAGCTTGGAACTACAGGTACCCACCACAACACACAGTTAATTTTTCTAGTTTTGGTAGAGACAGAGTCTTACTCTTGCTCAGGCTAGTCTCAAACTCCTGAGCTCACAGCCTCCCAGAGTGCTAAGATTATAGGTGTGAGCCACTATGCCTAGCCCACAGGAATTCTTATAAGAGGTCAGAAAGAGGGAAGAGTCAGAAAAGAAAATACAACAATAGAAGAATAAATTAGAGTGATATAAGCCAAAGAATGTAAGCAGCCTCTAAAAGCTAGAATAGGAAAGGAATGGATTCTCCTCTACAGCCTCTAAAAGAAATGAAACTATAGTAAATTTGTATTGTTTTAAGTCCCTAAATTTGTGGTAATTTGTCATAACAACAATAGGAAACTAATACATGTATGTTTATAGTTTTCATCAAATACAGAAATTTTTTAGCCATTTTTCTTCAAAATTTATGTCCTCCCTTTTTTCCTTTAGGAACTCCAATTACATATACAATGTGTATGTTTTTAATTCTTTTTTCTCTGTATGTTTTATTTTTTGATAGTTTCTATTGCAATGTCTTCAAATTCACTAAACTTTTCTTCTGCAATGTCTACTCTGCCATTAATCCCATCTAATATATTTTTCACCCTTGAGATTATAGCTTTCACCTCTAGAAGTTTAATATTGACTTTTTTCTCCTTTTAGTATGTTCTGTATCTCTCTTTTTTGAACACATGGAATATAGTTAGAATAAATAAATTCTAATAGCCACACCAATTCTAGGTTGATTTTTATTTTTTTCCTCATCATGGGTTGGATTTCCCTGCTTTATTGCATTCCTGGCACCTTTTTATTGTATTTCAGTCCAATAAAATTGCACTTTGTTTAATATCAGATAGTTCTGAATTCCAATATTTTTGAGATTATTCTGACATGCAATTAAATTACAAAGAAATAGTTTGGTTCTTTTTGTTCTTGCTTTCAAGTCTTGTTAGGCTGGACCACAGAAGTGTTTATCCCAGAGCTAATAACTTCCCACCACTGAGACAAGACTTTTCTGAGTACTCCACCCAATACTTCATGAATTGCAAGGTTTTCCTCTCTAACTGATGGGAACAGGCACTGCTCTTGGCCCAGTATAAGCACCAGATGTCATGCTTGCTAATATTTTAGGGTGGCTCTTTCCCTGGCCTCTGGTAGTTTCCCCATATGCATGGGTTAATGTCCACTGCCTTGAAAACTGTTATAGTTATGCATGCTTAATAATGACAGGCGTGTGTTGTGAGAAATGTCATTAGGCAATTGTGTCATTGTGTGAACATCATAGTGTACAAAACTAGATGGTAGCCCACTATACACATAGGCTAAATGGCATGTAATAGCCTATTGCTCCTAGGCTGCAAACCTGTACAGTATATTGCTGTACTGTAAGCAATTATAGCATAATAGTGAGTATTTATGTATCTGAATATATCTAAACTTAGAAAAGGTACAGTAAAAATACAGTATATAAAGGATTTAAAAATGACACACATGCATCAGGCACTTAACCATGAATAGAGCTTGCAGGATAGAAAATTGGGGCAGTAGGTGAGTGCTTGAGTAAATATTAAAGCCTAGGACATTTCTGTACAGGATCACAGAATTTATAAGCACTGTACATGTAGGCTACAATATATTTATTAAAAAATAATTTTTCTTTCTTTATTCCTTTTTTTTTGAGACAGAGTCTCACTGTGTCCCCCTCAGTAGAGTGCTCTGGCGTCACAGCTCACAGCAACCTCAAATTCTTGGGCTAAAGCGATTCTCTTGCCTCAGCCTCCCAAGTAGCTGGGACTATAGGTGCCCACCACAACACCCAACTATTTTTTTGTTGTAGTCATCATTGCTGTTTAGTAGGCCCACGCTGGGTTCCAACCTGCCATCCCCATTGTACATGGCCGGCACCCTACCCACTGAGCTACAGGCACTGAGCCAATTTTCTTTTTTCAATAATAAATTACCCTTAGCTTAATGTAACTTTTTTTACTTTATAAATTTAATTTTTTTTAACTTTTTGACTCTTTTGTAAAAACACATAGCTTAAAATACAAACATACTGTCCAGCTGTATAGAAATATTTTCCTTACATCCTTATTCTATAATCTTTATTTATTTTTCATTTTTCAATTATTTTTAGTTTTTAAGCATTTTTGCTAAAAACTAAGACAAAAGCACACACATTAGCCTAGATCTACACAGGGTCAGGATCATCAATATCACCGTCTTCCCCCTCCATATCTCGTCCCACTGAAAGGCCTTCAGGGGCAATAACACGCATGGAGCTGTCATCTCCTATGAAAACAGTGCCTTCTTCTGGAATATCTCCTAAAGGGCTTGCCTGAGGTTGTCTTATGGTTAACCATTTTTTATAAGTAGAAGGAGCACACTATAAAATAATGATAAAAGTATAGTAAATACATAAACCAGACACGTAGTCATTGATTAGCATTATCAAGTATTACGTACTGTACATAATTGTACGTGCTCTACTTTTATATAACTGGCAGTGTAGCAGATTTATTTATACCAGAAACACACAAACACATGAATAATGCATTGTGCTCTGTTATAGCAGCTACGACATCAACAGAGGATAGGAATTTTTCAACTAGGTTATAATCTTACAGGATCATCATGGCATATGCAGTCAATCATTGACCAAAATGCCATTTTGCAGCATATGACTATGCTTCATATTATGTGTGTGTTTGTTTCAGGTAGAAGGGTAAAGTTAGTCTGTATTATACCATCTTGACTATAGTAAAGCTAAACTTCTTTTTTAGTATGGAAAACTTTTGTTCAAATAACTCCACTTTTTAACACAGATAAAAAGCAACACTCCTATGATTAAACACAGGGGAGGATTACTAGCCTGATAAGACCTGCCCATGTAACTGCTTCTTTGATGTACTCAGCAACTCCTAAGGGCTCTCTCCTTCCAAGGCCCAGTTTGAAAGCCACTAGATCTAGCCAAACCCCTCCTTTTTTATATTTCATGAAACCAAGACCCAGAGAGGTTATGGCACTTGCTCAAGGTCACACAGCTAAAACCTAGATTATAAGAAGAGAGGGAATAGCGACCGCACATGAGACCTTAACAATGGCTGCAAATATGTCTAGGTCTATTCTTATATTTTAAATTCCCAAAAAGTCTGTGATAGAGCAAGAGAAGAGGAAAAGATTGCAAGTTGACAGAAAGGATCTGGCACAAAAGGGTCCCTGTTATGCCTTCCCTGATTAGTCAAGGCCACTTCTTGAAGCCCCATCTCCTGAGGAAGGGCCTCATGTCCCTAGCTCAACTCACTGGCCTCTGGCAAAGGCCACACTTGCATAAAAGTGTCTGGGCTGAAGTCTAGACCCCAGATCCCTGAATTGCAGGCAAGTGTTCCATCCTCTGCATGCCATCAACTCCCTTCTACTGGTAAAATTCCAAAATCTAGTGAAACATTATTCTTTGTTACCCACCAAATATTTTTAAAACATTCACTCAGAACAGTTGTTCATGATTATTAGCAAAAATCTGGAGGAGCACAGAAGGAGGTCTCTATCCCCCACAAAAACAACACAGATTCTGTTTTGCCTTGAACTTCATGCACTAGAGAGTGATGTGATAGTGTTTCGGAAGCAAGCAAGAAGGAAGAGATTGATCAAATAGGAATGAAGGCTCAGGGCCCTCACTAAAAATAACAAAACAGGAAGGACCTGGGTGCCAAGAGTGTCTAACTCAGATGTTAACATACTGGATGAGTCTGGATTTGCCACTCAATGAATCTCAAATTCCTTGATTTAAACAGTACTCATAGAACCTGTCCCTGCTTGTTTTCCAGAGAATCTGGGAGCTGTAACTAGATTTAAAAACAATTTGTAAATTACTTAGCATTCCTTAGATATAGGATGATATATAAATATATGGTTTTACCATAATGTTAACTATACTTAAATATGGTTAACCATACTTAAGTATGCTAACCATACTTAAATATTTACAATATTACTTTGAGAAGAAAAATTACCAATTAGTTTGATTCATTTTTGTGATCTCGAATTTTTTTTTATGTTTGCAAGGTCAGCACAGAGAAGATGGCTTAGTTCATGTAAAACTCTGCCTTCAGTTTAGGACGGCAAGTTACCCCAGGGGGGTGGTAACTTCATGATTTGACCTGCAATGCTGCTGTTTATGGCTGTGTGGGTAAAAGTGAGCCCTTGGAAATTATGCTGTTACCACCTGCTCCATCATACATTGTTGCCTTTCCTCTGCTTACCCACAAGAAGAATATAGTGAATAGGAAAGAGAATGTGAGGATTGAAGATATATGGGAACAGAAAGAAGCCAGACAACACAACACCTGCCAAAAGTTTGTCTGTACAGATAATAGGTCTATGTTATATATTCTACATTTTTAAATCTATATACAAAATATATTATGTTTGCCCACATTATGATAACATTAAAGATATATTAAGCATAGTAATATGTAATTGACACATATACATCACGTGGGTACATTTATTGAACCCCTACTACTAGATATGTACCAGGCACTCCATAAATATTTCAAATAGATGAACAAAAATATAAGTACTGTAATAGCCGCACACGGTGGAAATTTAAGATAAACTGTTGCTAATTCTCATCAGGTTAAATATAGACTGTTATTAATTTTCATTGATTCAGAAATGCCCATCAGGTTGAGAAGACTCTAGAAAAACCCATAACCTACAGTCACAAGGATAGGTGTGACCAGGGTGCTTTCTAAACAGCACAAATTAACTGGATTCCTTATAACATGTACCAAAATGATTTAATTCTAAAACGTCTATTTCTGAAACCAAAAGACAATTGATTTGCTTTGTCCCCATTGGGATAGGTGAGCTCCACTCTCTAAGAACAGCCAGGAAGGAATTAAGGGATAAGTATTAGTCTTAGAATACTCTCCAGAACCAGCTTTTCAGGTTTTTCAGGATCAGCTCAGCAAATGACAAGCTGAGGGCACTTGGTCCAGTCCTCTCTTCAGACCTTAACTGCTTCATCTGTAAAGGCATAGTTGAAATTAACAATCACCAAGGTCTCTTCAAACTATGCATAAGTTTATTGTTATTGAATTTATTCACACCCTTACTATCAAATTGATATGGTTAATAAAATAAAAAAATATGACCAAGGCATAAAAGGAAAATGGAACTATGGTAACATTAAGCGCTAATATAACATACTTGCCAATTAAATTTTATATTTGGTTCTGAGAGATCAGGGAAAAGTAAGAAATAGTTTTCACGACTTTCATTTTTTAAAAGGGAGAAGCGTTTCTTTTTGTTGAGGAGTAATTTTCCATGGTTGTAATCTCTCCTTGCCTTAGTTGAGAAGACAAACTGTGACCCCCGGTTCACAGGATCATCTCCAGCCAAGAAACCCCTCCCTACATTCTAAGACTAAACATTCAGACGGTGCCATTTTTCATGGGTAGTGAGATGTCACCATGAGGTCACTGGGTATCACACAATTGAGGAAATTAGAACCCAGAGACGTTAAATAATATTTCAGAGGCCACCCAGTTAGCCATGAACAGCCAAGAGATTAAAAACTCAAGAGTTCCTGACCTCAAGGTCACTGCCTGGTTTTGGGTAACACACCCCACTGCGGAGGCCCCCAGTGCACGTGTGCACGGAGCCAAGTGTCCTTGGAATCCGACAGGAGCGCAGAATGCGCAAGAAAAGCCGAAAGGCAGCGAGGCACTGGGGTCCTCCAGGGCGCGTGTGGGATCCTTCACCCCACCCCATTCCTTTCACCACAGCTTAGTCTTAAGCTGATGAATTAAGTGCGAAGTTTATTTCCTCTTCTGCATGGACCACCCTTCCCAGAAGGGCAACCATGCCGGAAGCGTCAGAGTGTCTGCAAGATGGCCCTGAGTGTTGCTGGACACTCTGGAAGATGCTGTACTGAGAAACCACAGCAGCCGAAGGGCTGGGAAAACACCTGGCTCCGGCGGAGATAGCAACGGCCCCACAAGCTTCAGACACAACCCAGGCCTGTCAACTCCCGGCTGAAGGTATCCTATCGCCTGGAGGAGGCGCCTCCAGGGACTGAGGTCACCAAAACAGTGACTCCAGAGAACACATATTAAGAATAAATTTTGACAGCAATTTGTAGAAACAGTTCCCTCATTTCCTGGTCTTAAGAAAGAGTCTCTGCAGATTGGATTCACTGGCTTTCTCTCATCTCCTGAAGAAGAAAGTCAGGGAGTCTGAAAAAGTTCCCAGGACACAGCTTCCAAGGGACACCTGGGAATAGTGCACCACCCTGAGAGCATTTTTGTTTTAGAAACATAAAATAATTTGCCAATCAATGCTCCCTAACCCACCCACCACCACCCACACACACACACACACACACACACACACACACAAGTCTTCCCTCCATTAGCCAGCAGGAGCAACCCTTCCAATAAGCATCCAAAAATCATCACTTTATTCTACAATGTCTGTTCAGGGTCTTTAAAATAAAAGAAACCTTAAGAACTGTTTATAGCCACTAGAATAACAAAATGATTATGCCACGGCTATTTAGTAGAAACTCCAGGAATAGGCTTTGGCTATCCCAACTCTGAATTTGGGCTCTTTCTTTTCATTGGTCTGTTTTCAATGAACATTGATTGTGTGTCTACAAAGGGAAAAGAAAACACAGTCAACCATGCCCTGGCTCTGAAAATTTCTGATGATATACATCTTTTCTGCTTACATTTCATTAGACAACTCACTGGTCATGCCCAGTTTCAACAGGCAAGGATGAATTATCCTCTATGGAAAAGGTGAAATATTTATCAACGGTTAGAGTCCTCCACAAAATCCAAGCGTAGAACAAGATTTAGTTTCCCCCAGATTAGCTAAGGAGTAAAGACCCCAGGAGATAAATCATTTAATACAAGTAAAAGAAGCCAACAACCCCAGCTCCTCATTTCTCAAGCCAAACTAGAGACATGAGAAGACGTGCACAACCATGAGAAGTTGTAGATCAGAAGAGCTCATTGGAAGTTCTTTAGGGGACAAAAATATTTGTTCTAGGTATAGAAAAGGATTTATTCAGGAGTTCGGCTCCTTTCAACAAAGACCTAAAATTTTCCACATACACATAAATATGTGACAGGATGGGTCTCCTGAAGATGGAACACATCACTAAGATGGCGTCTGCTCTTGCCTCCCTCCAGCATTCCAGATCCTGGAAACAGATGATCTTTTTAAAGCAAAAATATGGTTGTGTTTGCCCACCCTTCTTCTACTGCCCCATGTATAATTTTCCATTGCTAAAAGCACACCAATGGTTTCCCATTGTTTTTACTCTAAAGATTAAAATCCTAAGGAATAGCTCCATGCTCTTTCTATCAGTGTATTCCAGGTACTCTGATTTTGTTCTATTTCTTTAGGATCTCCATGCATCTTTGTACACACAGGGCCATTCTACATGTTATTCCCACTGTCTGGAATGCTCTTCCCTATACTCTTCATCCAGGTGATTCCTGCTGTCTTTAGATCGTGATTATTGCTATTAAGTTTCCCTTCACCTCCTCTCAATTATTCATACAGTAAATATTTATTGAATATTGACTATATCCCTAGCGACTAGGTCAACTAGCATTGATCTGGTTGCTAGAAGTACAAAGACAGTGAAACAATTGATGCAGCAGGGAAGGGCAATAAATAAGTAAATAATAAATATGAATCCTGTCGGGTATGATAGGTGCTCTGAACAGCAAATACACCAAGTAAAGGATGAAAGGGAAGAATGCTATTTTAAATAATGTTGTCAAACAAGAGTTTGAAGAGGAAACACTTCACCACATCCTAAAAGCAGAGAAGGACCAAGCTATGCTACCTGGGAGAAGGTTTCAGGGACAGGAAATAGTAAGTGCTAAGACCCTGAAGATAGAGTGTTGGAATAACAGCCATAGTTTTATGATTTATTTTAGTACTTTGTATATGATTATATATGTATAAATAGGTAGATAGCATGACCATAATACAATTTAAAAACTCATTTGTGTTATCTGATTAATGCTAATTGTTGTTACCTCTAAAGGCATAAAGACAAGAACTATGTCTGCTTCTTGCTCAACATCGAACAGTTGAATCTCCTGCGTTGTGCCTGGTGCCTAGCATTGGCACATACTGCATAAACATTTGAACGAATGAAGACATAATGGCTAAGTGAATGAATGATAAAGCACATCTCCAAATGGCCACATTTCACGGTTGTTGTCTGTACCCCACACCCCTGAATGCTAAGAGCTATTTCCCTGCAAAATCTCTGCCTGATGACGTTTTTCCTGACAAAGATAGCATGCTTGGCCAATAAGTTCCAGAGAATCAATACCCTGAGAAACAGCCCTCTATTAAAGACAGACAGGAAGTCAGGGGATAAATACACACCAGCTTCCCTGTCCCTTGATGGGATAACTCTAACATAGTGGTTTTCCAATCCTAGGCAATTTTTCCCCTCCAGGGACATTTGGCAATGTTTGGGGACCTTTTGGATTGTCACAACAGGTTGGGGGGGGGGAGGAGAAGCTATTTCCATCTACTGCATAGAGTTCAGGGTGTTACTAAACATCTGATAACACATAGGACAGTCTTCTATGACAAAGAATCATACAGTTTAAAATATCCCCAGTGCTGAGGTTTTGCAACCCTGTTCTAAGAAACATGTTCTACACGGTCTCCCAGGGTTCCAGCAGAACTAAGGTCCAGTTGCCCATCGTGTTTACTGGTCTAATAACACATCATTTATTGGCTTCCTCCTTTTTCCTGTCTCACTTCCCCACCCCATTCCTGGGCGATGCTTTCTGGAATCACCTACTAAATAAACTAAATTGCCCTAAATTGCTCATTTCAGATTCTGCTTCTGAAGCCCCCCAAACCGTTAAGACAACCCTCAGACCTTGTATTTGTTAGTAACCTGTCCTTCCTACTCTTTGACTGGCTATATGATAAAGCCATGGAACTGGCCCAGGAAAACCCAAGGAGCAGGTGGCTGCCACTGGCACCTGGTGGCTGCTGCTGGCAGCATCTGGGCTAGAGCTCTGAAGGGAAGGCTATGCTGCCTGGCACAGTGTCTGGTTTGGGGAAAAGAAGCACTTTTCCCACTGACACCTCCAGAGAGTCTTGCCATTTGGAACAGATACCGGGTCCAAGACAATGGTAAGGAGAAAGAATGCTGGGACTAGAAATGGAAGACCCAGTTCCAATCCTGCCTCTTTTGCTAACTGGATCCCTCCTGGGGCCAAGTCTCTAACTTACATTAAATTCAGGCTCCCCATCTTTAAAATGAGCTTGTTGGGTTGAAGATTTCTGAGAATTTTTTGAGCCCTAGTATTCTATAATTTTAAGAAAAAAAACACTTACCTAAAAAAAAAAAAAAAAAAAAAGAACACTCACCTTCCACATTCCCTCCACAGTGACCCAAGCACTGTCTTCTCTGCTTGGAGGCCTCTTCTCCTAGAGAAACCCCCCTTCCCCTCCCACAGCACACTCCATGGCAGGGCTCTCTTCCCCTATCTGCCTCTATTAATACATACATGATCCACATGCTTGCAGCTCACTTCAGCTCTTCAAAATCAGCACATTCTGGGCTTCTATTTCCTAGAGACAAAGCAAGGCACAAGGAGTCAGCTCACTTTCTCAAAGTTGCTAAGTTGCAGAACTCAGCTCCAAGTCCACAACCCCCCACCACCATCCACCCATGAACAAGTTGGCAGATCCACCTTAGCACTGCTGGGTGTGAGCTCTCAAGAGCAAAGGGGGGAAAAAATGTAACCCTTTTTTCTATTTCACAAAAATAATTAGGAAATGGGGTGTTCTGGTTGAAAATGACCAAGTATATGCCATGCAAATGATCAATTTTTAAAAAATCAGAAAACAAAAGCCCACCTTTGAAACACACAATAAGCTAAGTGAATATTTTCTTGCTGGTGCCAAACATGCCTCAGGAGGGCAAAAATAATAAGAATGCCTGGCATTGGTTTAGCTCCATGTCATTTGCAGTTTCAGGATGTTTCAGGTTTAATTCAGCGTTCAGAAGAGCCAGTGTGTGATTTTAGGAAGGCTGAGACCACCAGTCAAGGCTACAGAATTTGACAAATTATACTTTGCCTTTTTCTGATGAGAAAATAAGCATGCTTATTCACCTTTTATTTATTTTTAACAAAAAACAGAGCTATTTGATGAGTGGACAAACATCAAAGGTAAAAATGGTTTTATAAAGAATTTCTAAATATTTTACTACTAAAATAACATTCATGTAGACACATTGTGAAACATTAATAAAAAGCATGAAAATAAAATTAAAATTGCCTACAATTCCATGCCTAGGGTCCATTCATGTACTTTCTTGCATTTCATGTATTTTTTTCTGATATTTTCAGATATTTTTAATAAAATCAAAATCATGGTGCCCCATGATCACATTAATGTACACAGCTATGATTTAATAACAAAATAAAATAAAATAAAATAAAAATCATATTGTCTGATCTATGTCTAAATTGCCTATCTTTCCTTTTTTTACTTCCATGTCTTGATTATTTAAACATTCTGATTTTTTAATGATTGCATAATATTTTTTTGACCAGTTCATGAAAAACTGATGTAACCAAGCCCTAATTATTAAATACTCAGGTTGAATCCAATGTCTCATCTTCTACAGAAATCTCTTTGAATCTCTGATGGATTCCAAGAAACAAAATTGGGTCAAATGACATAAATGTTTAAGGTTTAAAGAAGGTTTAAAAGCAATAAAGTCTAGAAAGTATTTAGCATTTTTTTTATTCCTTCTTAATACGCCTAACAAAGATTAACCCTGATCTTAACCACAAATTTGGTTGGAATCTTTTTTTCTTACCTTGAATCCTAATTTTAGAATTATTATCTCTTTGGATGCTGGCACTTTAGGAGGAGTTTAGCGTCAAAGTTTTTAGAAAAAGGTATTTTTAGAAAAGGGTATTTAGAAAAGGGTAATACTGGATGAGGGTTTCATACTTATATTCATATTGTGAAAACTCATTGAGCTGTATACTTATAATTTGAGCATTTTTTCTGTGTGAATATTATGCTTAATAAAAAGTGTGCTTACAGAAACATTTTACATGTTTCATGAAGTCATTAGTTATGAATTTCCTTGAGTAAGTCTTCAATAGCCATGAAATCCTTATTGTCTTGAAAATAAAATACCATGTGTATTTGAAAACCATTAAGTTTTCTTTAGATGCAAAGAATCAATATTATAATAATCCAAATAAAGTCATCTGTGCTAACATATGGCTGAGGTAATGTTCTTAGAGGACATTTTTATTTTATAATTAAATTAGTTCTGAAATTTGAGAAGGGGAGGGAGCTTTCGGTGAGGCCAGTTTTTTCCTATCCATACTTCCTCTGGTTCTGTCACTCAGGTGTAGGGCACATGTTGTCAGCCCACCCCAGACTTTAGTTTTAGAATCTAGAAGTCTAAATCCAAGATTACCCAGGACACACTCTTTAGCGAGTTCATCAATATCTGGCCAGCCTCAGTGGCTCACGCCTGTAATCCTAGCACTCTGGGAGGCCTAGATGGATAGATCACCTGGGCTCAGGATCAGGTTTGAGACCAGCCTGAGCAACAGTGAGACCCTATCTCTACCAAAAAATAGAAAAACTAGACGGATGTCATGGTAGGGCACCTGTTGTCCCAGCTACTCTGGAGACTGAAGCAAGAGAATGACTTGAGCACAAGAGTTTGAGGTTGCTGTGAGCTATGATGATGCCATGGCACTCTACCCAGAACCACTGAGTGAAACTCTCTCAAAAAAAAAAAAAAAAAAAATCTGGGCTCAGTTCCTCATCTCCTAAACATGGCTTGGTTCTCCCTGAGCAAGTCCAATCATACAGTTGGGAGTGCTGTTCACTACACAAGGACACCTGGGTAAGGTGTCTGGGGGAATGATGTCCACTGCTCACCAAGTCATACATCCTGGCTAGATGCTGCCACTTACAGGAAGGGGGGTCTTTTTTAAATTTAAACAAAGATGCCAGATGAGCTACCAGAGGTCCTGCCTCTGATACTCTCATCTAACATTCTGTGATTTAAGTCCTTTAATCCATGCTGACACCTCATATGCTCCATCTCTCCCACTTTTAGGCCAGGCCCCAAGGATGGACTAGGCTGATGTGCCATGACAGTGTGCCTTATTTAGGCAAAAAATCATTATCAAGAGGGAGCATACACATAACTGTACAACCTGGGTTTGACTGTAGTTCTAAAACAGGCCTTGACAGCCCTTTCCTCTGGGTGAAATCCTCACAATCCCCCCCAGGTCCAGACATTTGTGATGGCTAATTTCATGTGTTACTTTGGCCAAGCTATGGGGCCCAGATATTTGGTCGAACACTAGTGGCTGTGAAGGTATTTTGCAGATGTGATTGGTCTTTACAGTCAGTAGGACAGCACACAGGTTACCCGCCATCATGTGAGCGGATCTCATTCAATCCACTGAAGATCTTAAGAGCAAAGGCTAAGGTTTCACAAAGAAGGAATTCTTCCTGGAGACTACAGTGTGGAAACCTGCCTGAGATTTTGACTAAAAATGATTCCAATCATGTTCTTTCCTCCCCCATGATCTCATAATAATTTTCAATCATGTAGAATGTGCTTTTCCACGTGTGATTTCACTTGATCTGCAGTAACTCTCAGAAATATAGTCATGAATTCAACTCTCATTAAATTCTGGACCTTTGAAACAAGTGGAATAAAACATAGGAGAAGCGGGTTGTGTTCTGCCACTGGAATCCATACTGCTTCTTAGGTGTTGCTTCAGGTCCCTGGGCATTATGCTTTTTAAATAATCCATGTCCTTCAGCTGCTATTAAAAGCAACATGAATGTCTAAAAATAGTTCAAACAAGAACATCTCCTCTGGATTTTCATGAGCAGGCCCAGAGTTTGAAATAGCATGTAAAGTCTACCCAAAAAAAATCTATTTAGAAATTGCCATCAATCACTTTCTTTCCTCCCCTCCCTACTTTCCTTTATCTTTCTGGTAGATTAATTAATCTAAAGAACTCTGTCCAACCACCTCACATGCACACACCCTTGGACACATACAGGCAGATCACTATCGCCCTGGGAGTGATCATGAACTGAATGTTATCTTCCCCCTTTGCATCTTTGCCCTGTCTCATTTGGAGGGCTCTGACTGTCAATCTGTCCACATCTTGCTGGTGTCTATTAGCACCATCTCCTTTCTCCTGTCAGAATTCCACTAACAAGAGGATAGTTGCCTTCCAGCCTTGTCTACTTTCAGCATTGAATGTTCACTCAAAGGGAAAACTTTTAAGAAGTATTGGTAGAGTACCCAGTCATCTGCTATGTGCACCAGTGATGATGAAGATGATACAGAGGAGGAGGAGGAAAAGGGGAAGAAGATGGAGGAGGCAGAGGAGGAGAAATTTGAGATAAAGAAGCAGAGATATTTGTAAGTTTCTTGCACGTAAGATCTGAGTCTTGCTGATCTTTGATACCTTTCCTCCTCTTAACATCATGCCTAGCACATAGCAAGTGCTTCTCCAATGTCTGAAGAACTAACTAATATAAAGGAGGCTGAGTATGGTGGTTCACACCTGGAATCCCAGCACTTTAGTAGGCCAAGGCCAGAGGATTAAGGCCAGGAGTTAGAGACCAGCCTAGGCTACATAGCGAGACTCCATCTCTACAAAAAAAATTTTAAATTAGCAGATGTGGTGGTTCACACCTGCAGTCCCAATTACTCCAGAGGCTGTGGCAGGAGGATCGTTTGAGCCCAGCAGTTGAGGTTGCAGCGAGCTACAGTGACACCACTACACTCTTATCCAGGCAATAGAGCAAGACCTGTCTCAAAAAATAAAGAAAGAATCTAAAGAAGAACAGAGATGAAAAAGAAAAAGAAATCAAGAGAGAGGAAGGAAGAGGGAGATGGAGGAAGAGAAAGAGAGAAAAACTCTTCCTGGAAGTATAAGGATAAGGAAACAGAAATAAAGCACAGTTTGGGGGGCACAATGATTGGTTTGAATCTAGATTTGAAACTCACTAGCTATGTCACTGTGGGCAAGTTTGTGAAGCTTTCTAAGCCCTCAATTCCTCATCAGTGCAATGAGGATTTGAAACAGCACCTACCTCTTGGGTTGTCATGAAGACAGTTTTATAATACATGATCTAAGTAACATTTTATAAATGTAAATTATTATTATTTTCTTTACAATCATGGCAGAATGAAGACATGGTCTCCTAAAGTTAAAGTTATTTATTGATCTTGAAACTACATCTCTTGTTCTAGAAACATCTTGATTTAGTAACCAGGAAAATATGCAGAAGTCTATTTTGAGGATGTTCATTAGCTGTTAATCAGGAGGTGACTTAACATGTTAATTTCATGTTCTGACAGTGCTTAAGGACATGGTGGAGTACATTAGAACTGTTGGATTTTCATAAAAATATAGAAAAAAATCAATAAATTTAACATTTCTTCCGAACATTCAAGGCATAACCTAAGAAGGAGATGCATCTTTCATTAAGGTATTAATCACAGTACAGTGAATTTTCACTCCCTGGGTTAACAGTGGAATGTTCCCTTACATCCCAGAATATTTCCAACAGTCCAAACCCACACAAGTTTGGCAGGGACCCAAGGCTCACCCTTCATCTTCAGCGAGGAGGAATTCCCTTTCTGATGACAGATGCACTCCAGGGACACACCTGCTGGGCTGGGCACTGTCTCATGACCACTCATGGGAACTGACCCAACAAGATTTCCGGACAGGGAGGTAAATATTGATCCCAGCCTCTCCCTTCACATCCTCATAAAAATGAATGCAGAGGGCTTGGAGAGCTTTCCAGGGATGATGAGTGACAGGAGAAAGAGCAGAAGTCCTGAGGGTCTATATCTTAATCTCATGTTCATCCACTGTTTTTCCCTCCTTCCCACCCCACAATATAATACATACTTTAAAAAAAAAAGACATGCCGAATGAATCACCATCTATTCATACATTTGTTTTATAAAATTACTACCTTCAGGTTATAATTTTTCATAGGTCTTTGCCTCTCCTATCAGAGTTAGTCTAATCATATAACCTTTCACCCAGAAACCAGATGATCAAGATTTTTTTCAAAGTTAAAGGGAAAAAAATTAATGACCACCAATCTCATTGTACACAAAGTTTACAGATTGTAGAAAACATGTTGCCATTGGTATTTGATTTTTAAAACCTTCCTCCTAAATCTGTGGTTCTTATCATCCAACAGTATCTTTCTTTAAAATTCCAGGAATGAAGCTGTAAATGACAGCAGCTCATCTCAGTTGCACATATAATTAAAATGACAGCATTTATATTTGACAAGTTAAATTCCCAAGCAAGGAACTCTATTTCCATTTGCAAGAGGTTTTTTTTTTTTTTAAGTACTACCCAGTAAAGAGCACCAAAACAAGAAAGACTTTTCCTTTGACATAGACTGACAAGGAAAGAGCTTAAAGAGAAGGTCAGATCCTCCAGAAGCTATCCTGCTTACCAGAGGCTACGTCCTGGTCCAGCACCCTGGAACTCACAGCTAGTGATCACCCATTCCTGAAATGCCCGACCCTCGTTGCAGTGATAGACAAGCTCAGATTTGGAATCACAGCATTAGACATTGAGTTCCCAGACCTGCCAGTTCCAGGTGATCTTGACCAGCTCACTTCAACTTGCTGTGGCCTTGCTTTGTCCGTGGAATGGACAGACTGCCTACCTGCCAACACTGTAATGGGAAAAAGTGATTTCATGTTCACACACATTCAGTAAACTAACAAAGAGCAATTAGCTTTAAAGGGGGCAGGGTCTCACTAGGTAAATAGAAAGAGAAGAACATAACAGACAAGGACCATCACAGGAGTAAAGACAATCCAGTGCAAGGGGTGACTCAGACTAATGGAGGAAGGGTAATGTGCTAGAGTCTTGGAAATCAGCTTCGGTGCAGTTCTTCAGTTTGAATAGCCATAAGATCTTGGGACTAATGGTTTACAAAGTAGTATTTTGCATCACAGTTTGATAAAATCTTAAACCATCAAATGGTTTGACTACCTTTATTAGCAAGCAATCTTCCCCATAACTATGCAGTCTCTGTGGAGTCCCTCAAATTGCTAAAACCATTGTTCTCAAAGTGTGGTCCCTAGACTGGTAGCATCAGTGTCACCTGGTGTGGGAGACAAAATAATGAGACGTGCCTCCCCCCATCAAAGATGTGCACATACTCATCTCTTGAACCTATGAATATGTTACATGGCAAGGAGGAATTTAAAGAATTAATGCAGATGAAATTAAGGCTGCTGATCATTTTACTTTAAAATAGAGATTATTCTGGGTTATCCAGGTAAGCCCAGTGTAATGACAAAGATCCTTAAATAGGAAAGACGGAGACAGAAACATCAGAACCAGAGAGATGGCACCTGAGAAAGACTCAACCAGCCACTGCTGACTACAGAGATGGAAAGGGCTGTGAACCAAGGAATCTGGACACCCTCTAAAAGCTAGAAAACAGGAGGAAATGGCTTCTTCCCTACAGGCTGGAGAAAGGAACAAAGTTCTGCCAGTGTCTTGATTTTAGTTCCATGAGACCTATGTTGGGGTCTGACCTACTCCAGAACTCTAAGATAATGAATTTGTGTTGTTTTATGTTTGTGATAATTTGTTACAGCAGCAATAGAAAACTAATACCCCTGGATACTTGTTAAAAACGCAAATTCTCTGGCTGCACCCCAAACCTACTGAATCAGAAAATCTGAGGGTGAGGCCCAGCAATCTGTCTTTAAACAGGCCCTCAAGGTGATTCTGAGTGAGAACCAACTGCTCACTAGACTAAGCAATCACAATTGTTTCCCTGAAGCAAACACATTCAGACACAGATCCCCAAGAAAACTTAACACTGCCAGCAAATGACTTGATTAACCATGAAGTAATAAAATCTACCAGGCCCGTATCTTGCCTTGACAGGCATACAAAGGAAACCCAACCAGACCGTTGGTGATTCAGAACACCCCTGGGTGTAGGATCCTCATTTAAAATGCCAGTGGTGAATGTACCCAATCTCTAAACCTAAACTGGAAGCTCCTTGAACTCATGTCTGATTCCAACAAGACTTCTGGGAGTGAAAGTCATTCACCCCTTTCTGACTACACTTGAATATTAGGGAGAATGTGGGTAGGTGAGGGTCCAAGTGAATCAAAGATTTCTGATGACTCATTGCAGAAAGCAGCAGCAAAGTTGATTCCATAGACATATAGCCACAGAGGGGCGGGGGTTCTTGGAGACCATGAGGCCAGTTCCTTAATCTTGAGTGTAGGTCCTACTTGCCCCACCACCTCAGCATTGCCATCAAGTGGTCCCAGAGCCTCAGCATGAATATCTCCAAGAATACAGACCTTACCATCTCCAGTGGCAAACTATTCCACAGTGTTAGACCTAAGTCCCTTGACAAGGCATCTGGCTTTCTTTGGACCCCATGCTTGGTTTCATTTTTGCCTATATGAACTTCTTTGAAGTCTCAGGTACACACTCTCATGCAAAACTGAAATATGCCTGGGTTGCAGCCTCCACACTTGCATCCCCTTGTTTTCTCAGTGTTATTAGCCTCCACTGACCTCAAAGGGAGGCATGTGTGTAACCTGGGCTGGGGGTAGACATGGGCTCTGTTAAAGGCAAAGTGCTTTAAAAGCCTTTGATGAAAGGCATTAAGGCTTGAAAGGGTTGTTTCTGAAATACTACACCTCCCTTTTAAGAACTCTTAAGATCTGGAGGGTGATACTCTCTCACCCCTAAAGAATTCAAGCATGAATGTTCTTAGGGCCTCCAATTAGGAATCCAATTCCATCTCCCCAAATGCTCATTTCCACCAAAATTACCTTATTGGATCTTTACTTTGTTTTTTTTTTTGTTTGTTTGTTTTGTTTTGTTTTGTTTTGTTTTAAGGAACAAACTAAACTGTGCTAAACAATATCCAAGAGTTAAAAGTCATTAGATGGTATTGACAAATAAAAATTAAAGGCCCAGTAGTTCTACTTAATATGTGATGATAAATAGAAAGAAAACCCAAGCCACACTTGTATTACTTACTAATTTATTAATCCAATTGTTTTGTGGATCTGTTACGTGCCAAGCATTAAGCTTGATACCAGAGCACAGTGATAAAACAGAAAGATTAGTAAATACCTTCCTGAGGCCTAGAGATCCCATTTAAACATCAACTTCCCTATATTTGTGTGGTCCTATGGCTTTAATTATTTATAGAATAATTTAGAGACCTTTCTTTTCGTAGGATTGTACCTGGACCCTTGAGTCAGACTAGCTTTAGATAAGGAAGCTAGAAACCCAAGACAAAATAATCCCTGAATTTTCTGGATGCTTCATGTTAAACATATAAAAGAATCATATCTATTAATATATTGAGAGTTTCTGTATGGAATTGACTGAACTGGTGTCCGAGAGGGGATTGTTTAACAGAATGCATTGGGTTTTTCTTCATTATTCTGTGTCCTGATGTTTATTTCATCCATTCACAGTTTGAGCTTGGTGACCAATGTCACTGGCTGATAGCAGTGTTACATGAGCTCACAGTTTTCTCTGTAACCTCTGCCAACAACTAGAAACTCACTCCCATCATTCCACTTATTAGCAAAAAAGTATAGCCTACCAACTGCAGTTAGAGTGTCAGCCCTCACCACTACCCCAAAGGGCCACAGCATCTTGTGGATTCTCCTACATACCCAGTCCTGGAAGATCAGAAAATATTTAAGAGCTGCCTTCCTGGATCAGAATATTGGCAGTGACAGAGACCCAGGAAGCATTTTATGTAAGAGTTGTCATCATGATCAAGAGATGACCCCATCTCTCTTCCACAATGACAAGGCAATGCTTTCTGCTTAGTTTTCCATACTCTTGTATGATGATCAGGATTTGCTGGCTTTTTGCAGCCAATGTCTTCTTTGGCTCCCAAGCTCCTTTTCTACGTTGCATCTGATAACCTAGAGCCTATAATTCCACCTGAATAGTTTAGACTATTTTCACACAAGCTCAAGAGATTCATCTGTATCAAATAAGAAATGAAGCAAAGTTATGACTTGCATCATGCTACACCTTGAGATGGAATCTTGGCTAAGAGAAATAATGGAATCCATTATTTCTCTCTAGCTCATTACAACTAGCTGCCATGTCAAGAGGACACTCAGTAGCCCTGTGTGGAAGCCCACATGGAGAGAGGCCCACACAGAGAGGAACCAGCTTGCCAGTCCCACCTTGCCAGTCATGTGAGTAGATAACCTTGCAGTTGGATTGGCCACTCTCAGCCAAGCCTTCAGATGATTTCAGCCCCCCAGATTTTGAGTCCCTCAGCTGAGACCTCAGACATTCCTGGAAAAAAAGACAAGCCACCATGCTGGGGCCTCTCTGAATTCCTGGGCCACAGAAACGCTAAGAAATTAAGTGATAATTGTTGTCTTAAGCCACTAGAGTTTTAGGTAATTTGTTAATTTGTTAATTTGTTAATTTGTTAATCCACGGCATGTATCTATATGAAAATAACCCCTTTTGTAAAGGCAAAAAAAATAATAATAATACAAGTTTCAGGACAGTGGTTACTTCTGCAAGGGAGGCAAAAGGATAGGATAAGATAAGATGACACAGATAATTGTTAAGTAATTTGTAAATATCTACTCTAGTTCAGATGGTATGTGCAGTAGGATGGATGGATGGATAGATGGTAGATGATAGATAGATAGATGGATGAATAGAAAGAAAGAAAAAGGCCTTTTTATGGTTCAATGATGGTAACGTGTCAAGAGCCAAAGGCTGTGTTTAATGCAATTGGATTGTGTTAATCCAATTCTAAGAACCTAAGGTCCAATAAATAGGGAGTTAGTTTATTACCTGGTGAAATTTAAACACGTTCCCATTCTTTACCAAGCATGTCTATTCCTAGGTGTATATACCTTATAGAAATTCTTGCACAAGAACACAGCCACAGTATTCACAGAAATATTTTGTAGAGGAGAAAAACTGGAAAGATACCAAATATCCAGCAATTAAAAGATGAGTAAACGCATGGTAGTTATTCAGACAGTAAAACATTACACAGAAATGCATTCTAATGATCAACATCCTAGATTAACACCTAGAGATAAGCAGTCCAGCACTACTTTCTGCAATGACAGAAATGGTCTAGAGCAGTGTTTTCCAACCTTTTTTTTTTTAATCTCATGGCACACTTGAACCTATAGTCAAACTTCTACAGCACGCTTTAATTATGTTGATCAAAGAAAGAATAAAGAAAAAAAGAATATACTTCTTGTGGTCTGAAATTCTTTCAAAAAAATTTAATTAATGATCTTTAAAAATTTTAGCTGCATGCCTAAGATCCTCTCATGGCACGTATGAGAGTGTGCCACAGCCTAGAGTAGGATGTTGAGCAAAAGAAGACAGACAACTACGGTGCATCTCAGAATGGCAAAACTTACTAAATGCAGAATACAAATGCCTACATACAGTAACTAAGAAAATGCCATGAAGGCTACGTTGAACAGTTTGATGAGAATATTTCAGATTGTATATGAATCCCGCACATTGTACCCCTTGATTGCAGTAAAGTACACAGCTATGATTTAGCAATAAAAATAAATAAATTTTAAAAAATTATAATATTA